>JASFDF010000152.1:0-44882 GCA_036937115.1 Nidularia sp. FH-822889
GTGATAATCTCACCACTGGGAGTCAATGCTTTGGGTGGTGAAATATATACCATTGGAACTCTTTGCTTTTGAGAGGTAATATTTTCACCACTGAGCTCCCTTATGGTTTAATGGTGTAATACTGTACTACTGCTTTGATGTATTTCCATACTATTGTTTTAGTGTATTTCCATATGTGTTATTACAGAATAGCACATACAGGCTATCTGCCTTTTTTAACCTTCTTTCTAGTTGACTTATGTTTACTAGTCATATCTTCTACTCAACACTAGACTTGGACTCTAGTTGTCAATACCCCTTGCTCATCTCCAACACCTTTTAGACATCCTGTAACATTCTTCTGATGTGTGGACCACTCACCTAAGTTAGAACCCACAAGAACTGGAAGGGTGCAGCACATAAGCTGAAGCCAATGGTTCTTACTTTTAACATTACAGTCAGAAATCCTTCTGACATTACTCCTGAAATTTTTTGACAGAGCTCAGCTCCTACATTGCTAAGTTAAGAGATACAAGCTAATCTCAGTTTGGTTTCAAAGTTAGATGGCCTAGCTAAAACTAGATAGTTAAGAGCATAAACTATATTATACACTATTTAAAGAGACAACAAATCAAGTTCCATACAACAAAGTCTCAGGATCAAGTCCTAAGTCTATACTACTGAATTAAGAAGTCTGAGGGACAGGAAGACCATCCCTCCTGACTTAATTAGTGAATAGTGCAATTTCAGGAGAAAGGAAGACCATTTCCTGGAATCTTTGCCCAAAGACAGAAGGAAGACCACTGTGTTTTGGAGGAAATAAGGGAAAAGAAGACCATCCCACCTTGTTCAGAGAGTGCATTATCATTTACAAGGGAAGGAAGACCACACTTAGAGAATTGTGAATTTTATATTAAGGAGAATCCTATATTTCTACTTAGAACAAACTGACATTAAAAGCTCTGGAGACAGGAAGACCATCTCAATGAGCCTGTAGCTAGATTAGTGAAAAGGATGACTATTCATGTTACATCTGCAATACTTCCCAACATCTTCTGACACTTTCTGACACTGTGAAATGATTCCCCAATATGCTTCTGATATTTTCAGTCTGTTTCCATTCATTGCTAAACTCTGAACTATTGTTATTATTATTTGAAACTCACAATACAATTACTGTTTCCAAGTATGCTTCCACTCAGTTATGTTTCTGCCTTCGTTTCCACTACTTGTATTATGTGTCAAGAACTTTTATTATTCCTTGTATCCATAGTATTGCTACTTCTGCTTTTATTATTACAATTAGCTATACTCATATTTAAGTAGCTCACTTCTGTACCATAGTCTCCAATCCAAATATCAATTAAGATCACCTTTAATCCTCTGACTAAGTGACTACTAAGTCTTTCTGATCTACTTCTGACCTTCCAACCTTCTTTCAACTTTCCTTCTAGATAACTTATGTTGACTAGTCTTATCTCATCCTTGACACTAGACTTAGACTCTAGTCATCAGTATATTGTCTACCTCTGACATGCTTCTGACACTGGTAATTATCTTCTGACATGTGGATCATTTACTAAGTTAGAACCCACAAGAATTGGAAGGGCATAGCACATAAGCTGAAGCCAACAGTTCTTACCTGAAGTGTTACAGCTGGAAATCCTTCCAACATTACTTCCAACATTTCTCTGACATAGTGCTATCATAACCTATGACCTCTAGTCCCTATTTACCCTTTGGAACAAAACTTGACAATTCACTACATCTAGCTAGCATAGTGTCAGACATCTTTTTATATATATCTTGTGCATTTTTTACCACTTTTTCAAATATAAACTCCTTCCAGACTTGCCCCCACAAACCTAAGAGGTTGTGAGCACTCTGTAAGGCAGTATAGCAATTTCATTCTTATTCTACCCTACAGACTACAGACCTTTTTCAACATATTGGAAGAAAGTACTGCAATGCTGGAAGGTCATCAGAGATGACTAGAAGGTACTGACAACTAGAATCCAAGTCTAGTGCCAAGGGTGAGATAAGACCAGCCAATGTAAGTCAGCCAGAGGGGAAGTCAGAAGGAAGTCAGAAGGTCAGAAAGTGAAAGAGACTTAGAACTTAGTCAAGAGACTAGAGGTAATCTTAGTCCATATTCAGATTGGAGACTACAATGCAGAGTTCAACTACTTAAATACAAGTATTGCTAATTGTGATGAAAAAAGTGGAAGTAACAATACTATGGATATGAGGAATAATAAAAGTCCTTGAAACATAATAAAATAATGGAAGTGGAGGTAGAAGCATAACTAAGCAGAAACATACATAGAAATGATAATTGTACAGTGAAAATAAAATAAAATAAACAATAGTTCAGAGACTAAAGATGAATGGAAACAAGCAGAAATGGTTGAAAGTATATTTGAAATCATTAGGGAATGTCAGAAGGGTGTTGGAAGAAATTGTGACTGTGACACTGGGTAGCTATATTTCTTAGTATTTAAGTACCTTGATTGTACTATTGTACTTCATTTTGTTAATTAATGTTATTACTTGCCTCTACTCAGTGGCTAAGCTACTTCTAGACATCCTCAACCAACTGCACTTGCTAAATCTCTTCTCATTGATGCTATTTGTTCTGTAGAGCTTGTAATTGAACTATGCATGGAATCACATATTCCATGTAATTACTGCACTCTGTTCCTAGCATATCTTGAAAGTGCATGCACATGCTAAGTCCAAAATGTCATCACCATTCAGAAGCCACAGCCAAACACAACCATGCCCTGGCCATTGCATCCCATAATCATCAAGATGTGGCAGCTGAGCACTATAGACATCAGCTAATACTACTGCTCTGCCTCCTCAACACATATCCATTCCTGACACAACCTGCAATCCTCTCCCTCAATTGTGCCATGCCAAGTGCACAGGCCATGCTGAACAACACTCCAACTCAAGACTGACCACACATCCAATCCCACAAAACCAAAACAATGCAAAACTCTGCATGCACAGCACCATGAATGGTAGTGCCACCCATCACCTGCTCACTGCTTCCTCATGTAATGTATCCATACATTTTCCTGGAAGTTTTCTTACTATATTTCTTTGTTTTTTTGCATTACTCACCCTTCTGTTATCTTCTGTAAAAATTACTATTGAGTACTTATAAAAACATGATGTATTTTCTAATTTTTGGTAGTTGAATACAGCTCACTTCGTACCTCTCATTTCATCTTATCTTGTTAGAAAGGCCTCATATTTTGACAGGCAACTTGATTTGCCTCCACATACACCCAGAAATTTGCCTTTTGCCATCTAAAGCAAAGAAAGCCTCTATATTCCCTCTTTCTCCAAATAAACTTGTTACCAAGTTATTTTGGAGACCCTCTTATTGCTAAGTCCTTACATGCATCCATATTTTGGCATTAAAATTCCAGAAAACCACTACAGGACCAATAAAGTGCTGTATTGCATACATAGCCCTATCTTCAACTACTCAAAACCCCTTGGCAGACTAATGCTGCCAAAACTCATAGTTTATACCTACATTCAACTTGCAACATGACATGTTCATGTCTCTTCAGTTCTCAATAAGGTCTCTGGTCTCTGGAGATTTCTCTTGACCAATATCCAGATGCTATCCACTTCTGACCTCTATATTCATTTTCTGATAGTGCTTAAACATGTTTAAGGAGATATCTTCATAGCCTCCAGTCATTACTACTGCTTCTGCCACATTACTATTTGCACAGAAACTCTAGGCCATAAGGTAAATGCTATCAGGAACCAGCACCCTGACGTATCTCATTATGTAGGTGCCAAGAGCAGCAAAATCTACCCTTTGGAAAAAATAAATTTTGAGATTTTCATCTCTGTCATTTGGGACAAGTATCTTATGCTATTTTGACATTTCTGTACATTTTATTATACTCATCTTAAGGTTTTCTAAGGATTTTTGCAGGGAGGGTATGGTGTTCATGGTATTTCTGGTTTGCCCAGGCTGCAACAAGACCAGACACTTCTTGAGAATATGCATCAATGAAGCATGCTGCTCTGTTGGCATATCTGTTTATTGAAATTTGATTAGAAATTTGATTTAAATGAGAAGTTGTTGTTTGCATTTTTGGTCTGTGTGTGATGCTGCCATGTTGCATGTGGATTCTTGGGCATTTTCCAGGCCGTGTCAAGTTTTGTTCCAAAAGAGGGAATATAGGGACTAGAGGTCATAGGTTATGATAGCACTACATTGGAGAAGTGTCAGAAGTAACATTGGAAGGATTTCCAACCATAATGCTTAAGGTAAGAACTGTTGGCTTCAGCTTATGTGCTGCACCCTTCCAGTTCTCATGGGTTCTAACTTAGATGAATGGTCCATATGGCAGAAGATAATTACTAGTGTCAGAATTGTGTCAGAGATGAACAAGATATTGACAACTAGAATACAAGACTAGTGTCGAGAGTGAGATAAAACTAGTCAACATAAGTCAACTAGAAAACAAGTCAGAAGAGAGTCAGAAGGTTGGAAGTGAATCAGAGAGACTAGGGGTAATCTTAGTCAATATTTGGATTGGAGACTATGGTACAGAAGTGAGCTACTTAAATATGAGTATTGCTAATTGTAACAGTAAAAGTAGAAGTAGCAATACTATGGATACAAGGAATAATAAAGTCCTTGACACATAATAAAAGTAACAGAAATGAGAGCAGAAGCATAACTAGGTAGAAGCATACTTGGAAACAGTAATTGTATCTTGAGTATCAAATAATAAAAACAATAGTTCAGAGATTAACAATGAATGGAAATGGACAGAAAATGTTGGAAGCATAGCAGGAAATCATATCATAGAGTTGGAAAATGTCAGAAAATGTTGGGAAAGATCATGGATGTAACAGGCTGACAGAGCATCTGGCACTCTTTTTTGGTGACTTGGGAATTGTAAAAGAGGAAAAGTCCCTTTCTGCTTTTCTTTAGCTTCTTAGAGGTTTTGTACACATACTATGTTGGTTCTAGATAGCTGCCATGATTTAGAACTGTTTTATTTACATTCTTATGCCCACAGGAGTTCATTAAGTTGGCTGTGGCATAGTAACATTATGTGTTATATAAGTGTCAAACTATATGAAGGCCAAATTTTTTCCCCTTCATCCTCTTACTCCAATATGAAAATTAAGTGATTTCTCAGTTTTTTAGTTTTTGAAAATTGTGGGCTTAATATCATCCTCAATATTTAAGTTTTCTTGAATCTTTCTTCTGGTAAGGAAAGAAGGAGATATATTCTATTGTTTCCAGAAGTCAAAAGTGCAAAAAATATGTTGTGATGGTCACTATAAGGATGGTGTCAGTGGCTGATTTGATTACATAATGGGTGCTGGTTCCTGATGATGTCTACCTTGCCTGGAAATGAGTTTGTGATACCCATATACTGTACTGACAATCAACTATCTCTGTTTCATATGTTGGAGTACTGAATATATATGAGTTTGAACTTGCCTTTGACATGTTCTTGAGAAATCCAAACAAGAAAATATGAGTAAATATCACACTATGCAAAGATAATGTTACTGTTTCCTTCCAGATTTGAATCATAAATATCAAGGTAGAAACTGGTAGCAGTCAAACCAGTCATCATATCCCATTTGGTTGATTGATTGACCTTAGCCATTGAAACAGGGGTGAGGAATATTGATATTATATAAAATTCCCTTATTCAGGCTCAGGCAAGTAAAAGAGCATTGGTATAAGGAATGTCTGTTGTTAGTTGTGACTATAATATCAGCATATGGTCCTGCAGAACTAAGCACTGAGTGGCAGTGGAATTTGATCTGGACAGCCATTGACTCCAAAAGCATCCCCAAAATTTAAAGTCATGAGGTGCAAAAGTCAGAGGGGTTTCCTCTTACTAAGCTAAATCATGGGGTTTCTGTGAACAAAGGGAGTTTCTGGATAGATAATCCACAAAAAAAAGAACAGAGAAGGGACTACTTCTCCACAAATAATTTCAGCCCATGTGTCACATTGAGGGGTGATGAAAAATACTGAGTGCTGGTGGCCAACAAGGTACAGCATCCCCAAGCTTCTGATAGCACCATTACCAGGTTGAGCTATACTGTTAATGCCTGCAGTTACAGATTGAGGTAGAGAGGGGAAAGGGTTGGCCCAAGCAGCCATACTTGAAGCCTCTGTTGGAATTCAAGGACATCATAATTACTTTGGGGCTTGGCTTCCAAGTTCAGGTATATAGCCAGAGGCCCAGCACTGTCATGAAATACAGATGATTCATTAACAGAGATCATATGAACAGGAGATGGAAACATATCTTACAGAAAACCCAAAGAGAGGTCCCCTATCAAAACTAATTTGCTCATTCTATCTTCCAAAGTTGAATGGGTAAAGGCTAAATGTTGGGAGCAGTGTGTGGAATTTGAAGCATGTCTGCATGCTTGTGACCTCAGAATATATAGTGCATATAAAGCTGGTCTTATTGGTGCTGCTGTTGTTCCTTGATGAATAATTTTGCCAGTCCTTGTGCCAAAGGCTGCCAAGGCTAGGCTGTACAGTGTGATAAGTATGTATAATTACTGTGCCATGGCTATGAATTTTGATACCACAGTGAGAACCTTGGGACCTAAATAAATGCCTTAAAATATCAGAAACATCTAGCTTAATGCCTTGAGTGCACAGAAGACATTGTAGACAAGTTTAGGATTGAGAACAAGCAATGCATGTTGAGATGGAAGATAGATTTGGACATCTCATAATCACATCAATTTACTAGACTATGTCTCAGAAAAAGCTGTTGCCTGTTTTCCTGCCCAGAAATACTGTTTCAGTGTCCTAGCCTCTAAGTTTTTAATATTATTTTTTACATTATGTTGAATGTTCAATTGCCTTAGCTTATTCTGAGTTGGACTGAAATAATGAAAATAAATTCACACAAGTTTCTTAAAGGTTAGGAGAGGGAGAACAGTTGAAGTCAACATATTTCTTGCATTAAAATATTTAAATTGAAATTCAATGCAAGGTAACTTAGTGAGAATTGCTTAATGTTGAACTCACAATGTGACTTGCATGTGACAGAGCTTCTGGTAATATGTTTAATGTGTGTGACAAAGGTAGTTTTAAAATAAACATATATTTCAGTATGGTTCACTGCCACAGGCTTTCATAGTTTCAACTGAGGGTCCATTTCCTAATCTGTTCATCAGGAAATTTTCTGAGTTTGTGGTCAATAATTTCAGTTCTATGATTTTGTAGATACTGGATGGATGAAGTGCTTAGCTAGACTATACAAGAAATGCTTTCAAAAGATATGGCAAAGCTGTTTAAAAGTTAGACAAGTTTATAGTAACTTCATTGATTTTGATTAAACAACCATTGCATACCATGACTATTTTTGTTTAAATGGGAAATGTTTAAACAGCTTATTAGTGTAATGATTTGATTTAATTAAAGAAGTACAGACATTTCTTATGTATCCCCTATCTATCTACTATCTATCTAAGACACAAGCTGTTATTTAAATAGTATTTAAAAACATTTAAGCAAGGTTTAGCAAAGTTAAATAATTATAAAGATACTTACAATGGGATTCAAACACAAAATCTGGTGATCATTGACCCCTTAATACATTACAGGAATAACCACTTGGCTATAATGCCATTTGTAAGGTAGATTATGATAACCATTCTTCTCATAACATCTAGATTTTCTATTGTATGAAATTTTGCTAAGTCTAACAAGACAGGTTACTCATATGTTGCTTATGCTCTTGTTTAAACAGTTTAAATGGGAATCAATACCATAGAAAACAACTATGCATTAATTTGTTTCATTGACAAAGTTATGTAAGCTTTACTTTACTTGTCTAACTTATATGTCCTGCAAAAATGGAGCACAAATTAATTTTGTCAGGAAAAGGTAAGTGTCATAAGCTAATTTGTTAAATATCTTGTAATGCCTCTATGGCTTAGTGGATAATCTTGTGTTTAGTGCTTTGTCATTTTCAGAAGGTCTTAGGTTTGTTAGCCTTCTGCAAAATATGTCCAAGTGTTTTTACATTGTTTAAACATGCTGTATAGAAACTCATCTATTTCCATTCATGCTATCATTACTAACACTTTAGTGTTTAAATGTTGTCTGTTAAACAAAAAGTGTCATGGAGTGTGATGAATGTTTTATCAAAATCAATGAAATATCTCAAGCTTAAAAGCCAGATTGAAGAGCAAATCAGCCATGCTCTAAGTTTGATAGTTTCTCTGAAGTATTGAAACTTTATTCTTATGATGCAAAAACACACCATGTGAAGAAACTTCAGATTGTTTCAGACCATGCTATACAGCCAGTGGTATTATCTGTCTTCAAGGATCTGAAACATATTCTAGCTGTGGCTACTCACTTGTTCAGTCTACTCAAGATCATAATGTACTGTGTATTACACTTATCAAAGGGACAAAATGCTATAAAAATGTTCATGTCCTCAGTGAAAAATGTTTCAAGTGTGTCATATCCCTATATGACATAGCACACATCATCTCCAGACCGTTTACAATCAATCCCAACACTATTCCAACTCTCAGCTCATCTTCAGTGTTTACTCAGGTTTACTCCAGTCCATTTCCATTTTCATACTTACTTCGTTTCAGCCACACACTATACTTTTCATAGTATGTCTCTTTCATGTTAACATTCAATCTGTACTCCTTAGTCCTTGTCATATGCTCTCTTTCTTAACCCACTTACTTCTCCATTGCACTAGTATGATTTTAGTGCTCTTTGTATTTACTCTGGTTACTAGACTTTCTAGTATTTAAGTACTTCAAATGTATTGTAGTACTTCAGTTTGTTAATTTTATTAGTCTCTCCACTTCTACTCAGTGGTTAAGCTACCTCCAAATCATCCTCACTCATCTCTACCTGATAATCTCATCTCATTGTCATACCTCACACTCAACGAGATCTCTGGTCTCTGGAGATCCCTCCTGACCAAATCTTTGGTCAGGAAGTTGAGTATCAGTTGTCACTATACCTGAACCACACTACTCACTGTCATCTGTAAATTGGGTGTTAGGAATGAAGGAGGCACAGCACATAAGCTGAAGCTGTTGCCCATCTTGACTACTTCCTTTGGTAGCACTTGAACATGTTTCATGGAGATATTCCCAGTGTCTCCAGTGTCTCTCCTTGGTCACTGCACATATCTTATCTGTCTGGAACTCTAGCCTATACCCCAGAAAGCATGTTCATGACAAAGTGTTAGATCCTATGCTATGCAGACCCTGAAAGCTCAATAAAGGTCATATCCCTACCAATTGAGATATTTTCTGTTTGAATTCAGAAAAATATCTTAAAGTTGGACAGAGTGTCCAGCTTGCAGAATCTTTTCAAATGCAGTTGTCAATGCAATTTATAGTATTCATGCATCTACTTTAGCTTCTGCTGAATTCCGGAGTGATAGCTTGGTGGCAAATAAACAAAGCATTAATGAGGTATCATGATGCCAGACATGGCATGATTTCATACAAGAAACAATTCAACAAGTTGCTGAAGCATCCAATGCTACACTGGAACTTCCTGACCAGTTATCAATCGATGACACTTTAAGGCATGCATCTGAAAAACTGTATCATTTAAAGTGTACAAAATCATTTTTGCAGTGAATGTTCACATAAGTATAAGAGAAATACAGATATAATTACAGCTGATGATTTAGTAGCTAATGTGGGTGTTGACAAGAATCATGCTGTACCTCCAATGATCAGTGAAATTGCTGGCTTAGCTGTTCATGATGCTGCTCAAGCAGGAGTTGATGCTCAAAATACAATGGGTATTGATCAGAACTCTGAGGAGATTTCAGAAAATGTGTTGGTGCTTGAATATCCAGTCAAAATGGTTTTATTTTGATGAGACCAACAGTGTGTTCATATAGCATGTATCTTGCTTTTTATGAGATGCTAATTGAATATTTTCACAAACACTGTGCTTTAGAAGGTTGCACCCAGGATCTAGAATATTTATGCCAAGGAGTCTTCAGTGCTCAACATGAGTACAGGAGATATGGCTTATACTGTATAAGAACTATGTCAATCCAATGCTGTAGAGTTATCTTCTAGATGGATTTACTCTATATACAGTATGTCTACTCTAGGTACAATAAACATTCACTAGGTATAGTAGAAATATAACAAACATAAAGTAAAATGGACTCTACATACATATGTACAATATATGTAGAGTCTATGAGGTAGTATACAGTACAGACAGGAACCCATAGTGCCCCTGCCTGTACATCAACATTAATACTACCTGTTTGCCCCACTGACATCTCACCTTCTTGTCCACCCACACTTCCAGTACTACTCATCTCCTTTTCCATTCACTCATCTCCATGCCAAATCCAAATCCTCACACCCTTCTCAGCACCTCCATCACCTCAACCACAGGTAGCCAAACAGGCATCAACCATTTCAGCATTTCCTCCAGCCCCCTTTCCAACCCTTTGTGCTTCTATTTTCCATCAACATCATTGTCAAGAATTCATTTCCAAGGTATAACCTTGGATTTCTGGACAAATAGAGAACACAGTAAGGCCAAGGAGAGACTCCAGAGACTCTGAAAATATCTCCAGGAAGCATGTTTGAGCACTACCAAGGATGGGGCATCAAAATGGATGATGGCTTCAGCTTGTGTGCTGCACCTCCTTTGTTCCTAACATCCATTTTACAAAATATGGTGAGTGAGCTGATCTGGGTAGAGGGACAATCAATACTCAACTTCCTGACCAGAGATTGGGTAAGGAGGGACCTCCAGAGACCAGAGATCTTGTTGAGCATGAAGTACAATGATAAGAAAGGAAATATCAAGTAGAGAAGGTCAAGAGCATTTGAAGGTAGCTTTAACCACTGAGTAGAGAGAGGAGAGATAATTTTAATTAACAAAATGAAGCACTACAATACATTCAGAGTACTTAAATACTAAAAATCTGAGTAACCAGAGTAAATATGCAAGATACTAAAATCATACTAGTGAAGTGGAGAAGTGAATGTGTTATAAGAAAGAAAGCATATGACAAGGACTAAGGAATATGAATTTAATGTTAATGTGAAGAGGTATACTACAAAAGTATAGTGTATGTGGCTGAAACATGACTAAGCACAAAAATGGAAATAGACCGGAGTAAACCTGAATAAACCCAGAGACAAGCAGGAAGTTGGGAAAGTGTCAGGATTGATTGGAAACTGTCTGGGAAAGCAAGCACTGTATTGTTCAGAGATATGACAATCATCCAAAAATACACTATCCCACTTCCCCAGGTGCATGACCCCACTCATCAGGAATCTGGGAAGACTATTCATGGCAGATGCAGTGCAGGATGTCATGCACAGGAATAGAATGTGTAGTGGGGGCTTGGAGGTCAGTGTGGCATTGGTAAGAGAGGAGAGGGGCAGTATTGAGGCTAGTGTGGAGGAGTGGAGGTCAGAGTAGAACTTGAATGAAAGGCATTTTGTAGCAGCTGAGGTGAGGGAGGGCAAGTGCAAGGTGTTGAGTGGCTGGTGGGGGATGTGAGGGTGTGGGGGAAGGTGGGTCCACTGGGGGACTGGGGGGAGCAGGTGCAGAGTTTACTTGAGGGTCATGTTGGTTGGTGAGGATTGTGACTCAGGGACAGAAGTAGTGGTGGATAAGGGGGTCTGAAGATTGATGGCATCATGCAAGCAGTGGTAGCATCTAAGCCTGTGCTGGATGTAGCTTTATGCTGCAGTGCTACATGGATGACAGACAATCTAGGAACTACTCATAGTGATGTCATAGAAGCAGGAGTGAGGTAACAGGATGCTCATTAAGAGTGATAGTGCCTCCCTACCATGTGGACTCATTCCACTGAGGGACTATGACTACCACTGCTGTGAGGTTGCCAAGTTTTGAGAGCATGAAAGAGTGACAAAAATAGGCCAACATGAAAGAGCTTCAAGAAGGTACATAGAAGTGAGCAAGAGCTGCATATTCAAAGTACCCAATTCAAGAAGACTGAGGAGCTACTGTACCAGCTATACTACTTATATACTATTCTACATACTTATTGTTAGCTAAATGGGTTATAAACCCCTTACTGAGGAATCTCTCAGGTTTCACAATAATATGATAATCAGAAACATGAGTGAAGGGAGTACGCAATGCACGAAGGTGGATTGGAGTCTGCGAAATTCATATGTACAGGAAAGGTAATCTAAAGCAATTACAATGAGACGTAGGGTCGCAGAGTGTACATTCTATTCTTAGAATATCGGTGTCCGGGACGTAAGTCCCGTACCTTACAACTGCCCAGCCTCCCAATCGGACTCGCGTACCCGTAGCTCCACCTAGCCTCAAGACCATACATGCCCATCGTCACCCCGAGGAGATAGCTAAGCTTAGTGCTACTCATCTATCGCTAGCGTTCGCTGCGATGCAACTATACAAACCAACTACTCACAATGCGGGGGATAGGGGGACGACGCAGACGACATACTCGAGCAAATTCGGCGGGTGGGGGGTAATAACGACGGAGGGGGGTGGATGGCAGAAGGAGATATGATGTTATAGAGCCAAGGGAAACCCAGCCGGTGAGGTTCACGGTGCATCTGGGACCGTCGATATGGCCTGGAACCCCGTTGCCTGGTCTTGTGGCGGTAACATACATGAGCTGACTATTCCACTGCGTCATATCCGAGTTTTTCATAAATCCACGATTTCTGTGCTTCTCGTCATCATGATTCAGCTAGACTTCCCCTCAACCACACCGCATCTCTCCATATCCTCGGCTTTAAAGCTCATACCCCTTTCCCGCTCACTCGTTCTTATCTCTTTCATCACCCTCATCGATGCTCCACGTCCTTATCCAACCGATCACGCCAAGTCTTGACCCTAGATCCCTTCCCCGACTCCTTGACACTTATTTCGGCCAAAGCCACGATAAACGCTGACCATCCTAAAGATGTAATTAGGGCTGGGTTGGAAACCCTCATGTTAGTAACAGCTTAGTAAATCACGTGTTATTAACATGTTGGTAACGTTTCTAACATAGAGGGGTCTAAAAGTAGGTGTGAGAAACTGTGAGAAACTGTCAAATCATCCAACAACGCTACTAATGGCTTCTAATATTTTTTAAACATGATTCGGTGGCCAAATACCTGCCTGTGGTGATTATCATAAATATTGAGACTTTCGGTGCATATCTTCACTTGTCAGTCACGTGAATAGCCTTTTTTGGTACTATTCCGAAACCTCCGGCCTTTGTGCAAACTCGTCCTTCGCTGCTTAACAGCTTGAAAAGAACACCAGCGACATTGTTATTAACTTCTCATCATGATATCTGCAGGGGATCGGCAAGATCTACTTGATCTTGTTGAAAATTTCAAAACTTGCGGTGAAGAACTCAATCTTGCTCATCTACTCGATCTGGTTGAAACGAAATTTTCGGATAGTGAAAGCCAGGAAGCAAAGAATTGGCGTACATACATGGAGAATGGCATGGATGAGTATCTATAAAGAAAATGAGCAGGTACTATGGCCTGAGGTGAGTATTCTATCCATTCACCTGTTGATCACAGTCTGAGCATCCGGCACACATTACTTACATAGGCACCTCCGAATCCGGACACCCCTGCTCACGGTACCACGGTTGTCAAAGCTGTCCAAGCAGCGTGGGGACAAGCGCTCGGCAACCCAGCAAAGGAAGAGCGTGACAAGTTGCGCGCTGAACTCAAGCTGGAGTACGACGGTGGCAACGGAGTCGGACCAGCCAGGCAGTCCAACGCCCCAAAAGCTAAGCCAGGACCAGCTGGTGGAAGAACAAAGGACGAACTTGCCAATAAACTGGTTTTTGAGTATTCTGAGCCCCAACAGTCAGATCCTAGCAAAACAACACTAGTTATCTATTGCATCGCCTGCGATAAGAAGAGAATTGGACGTGATACAGTTCGAATTAAATCACATGCCCAAGAGTGTAATGTATGCTTCAAATTTTTTTTTTTATCATTGAAATGTGACAGGGTTTGTGCAGGCTCTTGCGAAACACTTCCCATCTCTTCATAGGGAAGTCAAGCTGCATCTAGCGGTAAAGGCTCATTCAACGACGGATGAAAGGCAAAAAAAGAATGAAAAGAAAAATGCCAACAGTAAAGACATGGAGGTGGACTCCAAACTTCAACCGACACAAGGAACACTTCATACCTACATGAACGCAGCCAAACTCACAGCACAGCAGATCATCAGAATTGAGCTCGCTATGTTCAAAATGTTCATTTTCTGTGCTCTTCCATGGGCTTTGATGAATAGCGCATTTTTTGTCAACTTTGTCCTTGTACTTAACCTTGCCTTTTCTGTTCCGAATCGCTCAGCATTTTTTCCAAAGCACCTAGCACAGGAGGTCGCAGCATGGACAGTCCTGTTCATCAAGTTTCTCAAGGGAAAGTCTCATCTGACTATGTCCCTTGATGGTTGGAGTACTCGTTCCAAAGATGAAATATACACCTTCCACACAACGACACCCAAGCGTAGCTCCTTTTTTACTGATGGTCGCATTTTTAATGGGATCTCTGTGACAGGTGATGCTCTTCGAGATGCAATTATTCAGGTGAGATCGAAACTTGCATTCTTAAACATTTTATTAATCTTTGCTTCCAGCTATTTAATTTGTATGGCAAAACCAGATATAGTGCTGTTGTTGGCGATGGTGGTCCAAATGTCCGATCTGCCAAAAAGAAGATCCATGAGCTCTATCCCTGGATCCTTAACATATATGATCCATGTCATAATCTGAATCTGTACTTGAAGGATCTTGGTAAATTGTTCAAGGCTGTGAGCACTTCTTTTCTCAAGTTGCTCTTCTATCTAATATATGTCCACAGACATTAGTAATCGTAGCAGCTATTGCTAACTACTTTGGGGAATCAAACTATGGCACCTTTCAGCTGGATGTCCAACGCAAAGTCGAGGGAGTTGGCGAGGGCATCAAGTCCAATTCTGAAACCCGGTTCTCATCTAGCTATATGCAAGTTAAATCTGTTCATTCATGCATGAATCCAATCAAAAAGTGTGTCTGTTTGGAAACCTTGAAATTTGACACATCTGCAGTGAGCATATTCTTTTTAATATCAATCTTGGTACATGGTCAATTCTGAAGAAATACCCATGTAATATTTGTACCAAGAATCCCTAGTGCAATATTTCCTTCCATCCCACATCTTCCAGTCCTACCAAGTATGGTCCAATGAGAAAGTTTGTGGATCATGGATATAATCCAGCACCAATGTATTTAACTACAATCCACTAAGAAAATGCCCTCACATCCCGAGAATAAACGCAATGAAGTCGGTGTACAAATTACAATAATGTGTTAGAGCAGTTAATTCCATCAATTAGGGATGCTCTTCGTGCCTAGAAAGCGTTTTGGAAGCGTCATCGGGTTTCTTGGAGGAAAATCGCCGTTGTGAATGTGCCTGGGCTGCAGTTGAGGTTTCAAGAATCCTATAAGCGCTAATCCCGGAACAAAATGAGTCTGTAAGCGATATAAAGACATGCAATGTGTCCCTCGATGCAACGCATGCCTGGGCTCTCTTCGACCCCTCATGGCTCTGAAAACAAAATCATTTCTCACGCAAATTATTTCGTAGGGACAAAATTCTAAAGTGATTGGTATATTTTAATCGTTCATCGTTAATATCTAGCTAGAGGAATGACACTCAGAGTGCTTGGAGAGCATGCTGGAACAGAGCCAAGAAAGATTACCGATACCGAACAGCTTGGTTCCCGAGCCTCGGACATGAAACGGCCAATTTGTTTGGCTATCACATCCGATCAAAACAATGAACTTCGTCACTGGATACCAAACTCACCCAAAACTGAGATCAATTAGGTTAGGTTTAACCCGCAATCTTGGGAAACAGAGCTCGTGTTTGAAGATTCATCTAACACGTTCTTATCCTTCGAACTTGATAATATGCATCGTAATAGAATTATAGGTACAAGTATGCTAGAATATGCTAGAACCCTAGTTTAATGTATATAATTTTATAAACAATAGATACAGTATTGTACACTGGATGGATTTGTGACCCGCAGCCTAACAGCTTCGTACCGGCTACAATCATTACAGCACTCGGAAAGGGAAGACATGTAATACTTTAATCACTTCAAATTGTATTATTATGCACGGAAAGCGAAGTGAACAATGAAATAACCAATACGAGTGGTTCAGAGATAATTTGAGAAACATATGTTACTAGGATTCTGGGAAAGCCAAGAAGGAAAATCAAGTGCCAGACATTCTATATCATGTTTCTAGAAATTTTTGACGAATACATGCCCCTGGGAAGAGTCAGACGAGAATATTTTTAGAGAGATTCACCTAAAACGGATATCTGGAAAGAGATATAAGCGGTGGGGGAGCACCAGAGCGAGAGGAGAGCCTTTCTAGTTCCCAGCTCATAGTGGTCAATTAAAAATGTTGTATCGAATTGAGTGAAGATTATAGGAGTGGAGCGTGTGTGCCGATTGCTCGCTCTATAAACTAGAGGATTTAGTTTCTTCCTCAAGATAATTTCTGGACATGCGGAGGGTTGCAATGCTCTTGTGTGCACAGTAGAGCTGCGATGACAGGGGTAGCTTGCTGGTTTTCGATCGTGCACATGCACTATCATGCATTTAGCTGTCTACATCCCGGTTTCGTGAACATATGAAAGCTCTTACTTCCATTATTTACCATTTACTATTAGGCGGCATGTGGCCATTGTGTGAGCGCTTCTTCAATCGAATGTGATCTCTTGCTGTCTTTTGTTTGCACCATTCTACCAATCTCACTTTGACAGCGTGCTTCTCCTCTTGTCTGAACAGAACCAGAAACTCCCATTTGCGCTAGCACACGGCTGCATAGATTCGATCTACTTAGTTCCTGCACATTGCTCCGCTCGCTTATTGAACAATTGTTCGATGGGCGCCTCTATGATAGCACTACTGGCGTCAATAACGACACGCAACTTCCTAGCCTTCATTCTTCCTGCCATCCATATTTGACCTCACTTTTCCCATTTACTAGCCTGAATCTTGTTAAGCGTACTATAAGATATAATCAAGATCAATCTCTTGCTTCTTGCTGAGTTCCTCCTGATGAAGGATCTTCACGTTTCTCCCACCCAGGCTCAGCTTTGACTCTCAGTAATTGTAGAAATTAGGATCCTCCACTCTAAGGCCCATCTCACTCTAATCTAATGCGCAAAAGGGCTTGTTTGAAAGGTGGAAAAACTTGCAGTCTTCGAACCATTTCCCAACCAGTAGGAAGTGTTCAATCTGGCTGATCATCACCACAGTCTGCGATCCTTCCTCTGCTTTTGTAAGCATTCATAGATGCTTCAGAAAGACCCACATGTCCCAACATGACATGTGAATCTAAGGTTAGCGCCGAACCGTATCATCCTCGGACCTCCCTATGCCAGCTACAATTGCTACCTCTGGTGCTATTGTAACGTTACATATATAGATAGTATTCTGACCACAATCTATCTCCGTACTGCCTCTTTCCGTCTATTTTAACTGTCTGAAAGACAGGGTTTAGGTATTAATACCTCAGTGGTACATGTTGGTCATGAAAGGTATGGAAGTCCCATTACACCATGGGAAGGCGGATACAATGTGTCTATTGTCACTTTAAATTTATTTTGACTTTAACATCAAGGCGATCCAGATAGTGCACGAACATCACCCTAGTAATACGATATAAGCCGCTTCTCAGCCTCTGTCAAATACTTGATTTCCTTTCTTACTTGCAGCACCAATGCTTTTCAATCTATCCTTAAGGCTCTTTGTCCTGAGAACATTGCTAGTCTGTTCCTTGGGAACATTGGCATTAGGATTTCGTCCACTATGGCCTCATATTGCGTATCTCGTAGGTTTCATCTTGATTCACCACATGCTTAGGTCCGTCTTAACAGCTCTTCTTGCATCCTCAGTATTTGCAAATTAATTGACTTCCTAGTATCTTCAAAATTCAGTACATTTCCATGGTCGTTGACTTTTTATTTTTATGTGTGGAGATTTCCGGTATGTGATTGCAACTCATTGCTTCTGTTCAGCCAACTAACTCCAGCGTGGTACTGAAGCATGGGTTGTAGCTTGGCACATTCCCCACCCGCTCTTTATTATTGATAGATGGTCGTCCCAAGGAGTAGTGCTGTTCGGCTCATTCTGGTATTCCTTATTTGTAGCGTTGTGTTTATCTTGGATATTTCGTATCGTTGGTTTTGCCAGCTGCTATATCAAGACGGGGCCTCTGGCTTGGTTCGAAGCGTTTGATGTTTTCTTAGGATGCGACATCCCCGGTCATTTGTCTGCATTCGCTCGATTTAAGCTAGCCGCAGGAAGGGCCATCTGGAATCCACCCTTTAGGTATGTTCTCCTAATAATTCTGCTTGCATTGAATGTCTGATGTGTCCTTTTATTGAGTGATGAGGGAAATACCGTCAAAATCTTACGCCCTATCATTGCTATTCTCTTCCTCTCAGGGTTCATAGTATTTTCAATATTTGCCATGCTTGTCAATCCTTTTCAAGAAATAGCTCTCTCGCCGATTAAAACAATGCACACCACAGATCTAGTGTACGACTTTAAGATGGCACTCCCTGTGTGGAACATCGTGGCAGTATGTGCTTCTAGAGTTTATTTCAATAGAGGGTGCTTAATGATACTTATACAGTTTATAGACCTCCGTATTCCTGCTAGCATCGATGACTTTATAAATGCGGTGAATGTTACGCCACTGTGGAATGGCACACTAGGTAAACTCCATTTGGATTTAGAATGTTCTCACAGTTTACTCATAAGTGTAGCTCCCGACAAACCTGCTTGTGCTTATGCTAGCGAAATGCAATTCGGTGGGAGCTGGCCTGACTTGGCATCATATCCTAACATTCAAACGATCACAATATCTTGTCCAAGGCCATCGGCAATTGTCAATCAAATTAATCAAGTTCAAGCTGCCATGGAAGCTCCATCATCTCTCATGACTCCGGATTTACTCGTGACTGTCAACTTTACGAAGTTAGGAATCAAACAGGACGTCCTTATAGACTCGCGAATGAGCACAGTATCTATTCTCGCAGGTCTAACCAATAACACGGTAGACGTGGTCGAGAATACCCTGCCCACACCGCTGTTCCCAAACTCTCATTTATGCGGGAGCGTTTCGCAAGTTCTGAGGCGGAGGTTTGTTAAACCGCCCTTGGCAACCTTGGGCATTCTTCAGGTAAGAAGCTGCGCATATTTTCAATAACTCCAAATACTTAGGAATTAAATAAATAAATAAATAAATAACAGACTTCTCGAACCTTCTTAATATCCGATCTTGATCCCCTATTTCCTGACCCTTCATTCTTGAGTCTAAGTCCTCGAGAAGACAATATAGCAACCCTTCGAGTATTTGCCCAAAATGACTATTCTGATTGGGCAATCTTAGACGACTTCAGGGATAGTTCAGTTTGGGGCGGGTTTTCTGCTATAGGAGGTTTCTGGACATTTCTTAATGGTGTATTTGCCTTAATCTTCGGAAGCCATCTATTACTGACTTTATTTGGTGAGGCATGTGTCACTCGAGGGATTATTTTTACTGAATATATTAACGTATGTGACAGGAATCAAGCCGCTTTCGGTGCCATCTGGTATTGCCCATGCATTCGAAAAAGAGCGTCTTCGTGCCGAATGGGAAAGAAAATACCCTCGCCTTGAACAGGAAGCTGCAGCTCCCGTTGCAGAGAGAGGGCTTCTTGCTTTACTTCGTGATCATCTAATCGACCTCGGACCGTTGGTTAGAAAGAAGGATGACGATTTAGAATCATATTTAAGCACTGGAGAATCACAGCTACAGGCTGGATCTCCCGTAGCAGGCAGGCAGTTCTTTCGATTTACAATTGTGCCTAGAAACCAGGTTGCCGTTGTACCTGATCAGAGATCTTGACAGGTGAAAGTTAATTAGTACCAGATGGAATTTGCGACTAAAAAATATACTTAGGTCATTTGGGCTCCAAACTAACATTTGCCTTGACTGTAATGAGAGTCCGTACATTAAGAAATGGAAACCAAAGCTTCTGGAAACCAAAATAATTGTGGTATGTGGGGTAGGGCTACAATCTCGCAAGAAATGAATATCAAATCCAAAGTGTGTGTGTGGGGAGGGGGAGGTGGGGGGTGGGAGGGTATTTGGGTGATACCACGAGCTGATTAAGGACACTGTAGGCAGATTTGGGGTCATATGGATACACTATGAAAAAGGGAGTTTGTATGTAGCTTAGAACTTTAAAATATAATTTCTCAGTTTGTCACCAACATGCTCACAGCCTAGCAAGTGGGTGGAAGCAAGTCTGAATGAATGTACAATAATTATATACAATTTTTGAAATGAAAATTCAAAAGTTGTAGTGTATAGTTAAATATCAAGGAAAGCCTTCCTTTCTCCAAGACTTCATAAGAATGGTGCTTCAAGTCTGGAGACAGCCTTCCACTCTCTCATATCCCACAAAGATGGTCTTCCTTTTCTTGGGACAGCAAATAACATAAAATGAAGGAGTGGAATCAGCAGATAATAGAGAGTTTCCATGTGATACAATGTTGCAGTGATCACACAGTGTGAGATTGGCATTGGGATTGAAAATGATTTCCAACTGACTCAGTTCAAAGCAAAATTTCAGCAAAGGCTTGCACCAATAGTGGAAGACATACACAATGCTGCACAAACAATACACCTAATAGTGCAGTGTTGAGGTTGTCAAATCACTCAGGGAGAGGAGAGGATAGAGGAGTAAGAATGAGCACTGTATTGCTAGTGGAGATGCAACCAGCTCAAGACTGGGGTCCTGAGTACAAATGATGTAACTAAATACTACCCAACTCATGTACTATGCATGTACTACTCATGGCCTGTGCATGTAAGTAATGTGTCATGTACATGTGTATCATGCATGTAAGTAATGATCAATCATAAAAAGAATGGAGCCTTGTGTTGTCCTCATGGGCACAGTTGCCTCATGGTATCCATGCAATGTCCATGTGTTATCCCCAAGATTAGATATTCCTGTGATAAGTCCAAAAGATAAGATAAGATAAGATAATGATGATTGCCAAAAGAAAAGGCAAATTCATGGCAGGGTTTGGAGGTGCAGCCCCTAACAAGCTGGATGGCCAGCACCAGAAGAGCAGCCTGTAAGCTTTTATGTTTAAGTACACAAGGAGGCTGCATTATTCCTGACTCTTTACTTATGTTGCAGAGCCAGGAGGAAGGCTCTGTCAAAGTGAAATGTCCTCAGTACACCACATGTGCTCATAAATTACAACAGTCCTAGATTTGCTCATGTGTGTTCCTTGTTGGCAATGCTACTGGACAACTGGCAGGTGGTCCAAATCTGTATGCACAGACCAGATCTTGTTGCTTGTCATGTTCAGCTGCCATCATCAACCTCCTTCTCACCTTCTTTTTCCTCTTTCCTCCCCCACATCTTTATTGATCAATAATTGTATGACAACCTATTCAATTTTGTATCCCTTTTGCTAATGCAACCCAGTGCCCTGTTTAGACCTTGCTCTCATCTTATGCTCAGAGATGCTACCATACCTGCATCTCCCTTCAGTCAGATGTCCTCTAGTCTGCTTACAGATATGAAAAGTTTGGTGAGAAATCTGCTACCAAGCTCTGTTCTTCATTAATCATTTTATGCTCTAATCTGAAGGGCACCATTACACAACACTCAGCTTCTAATTACAATACTCAAGAAAGCAAACAAGGGAACAAGGGTTGCCAGGATCTGAAAGCAACACCTGGGGTTGAAAAGTTTGGTCACTGGTTTTCAGCAGACTAACTATGTAATCAGGCACATTTCTATATTTAGTAATATGATGTCATTATCAACACTTGGCTACTCTTCCTCCCTCCAACCCATGACAAGTGTTGCAAACCAAATTCCTTGGTGCAATCTCAAGGTTTTCTGGAATGCAAATGCATGATAGGTGGTACTAAAGATATATGTGAGCAAATCTACTGATAAATGAAAGGGACACATCCCCAATGAGCCTCACAGATTTTTTTTTCACATTTAATGACACCCAGATTAGACTCATAGAATGGCCACACAAGCAATTGTTCAATTTGTTGATGGCCTGCATAATTTGCTTTTGCTTAGACCTTCTAGATGTGCTAGAACCAGCTTCCAAATCAATGCAAGCTTCAGGACTTGCAGCAGGTAATTGATTCATGGTGGTAAGGTCATCTCAAGGTGAGTTCAATATTATCTGAAGCATCAGAATTATTTGTAAATAATAATAAATGATAGATAAGGTTAACTCACATCTCTGGCAGGTTCAATATTCTCCTTTGACATTTTAGTAGATAAATCCTCAAAATTGTGTGTTGTATCATAAGGTTTGCAATCCCTACTCTTCCATAGTTGACTCTTGTTTTACAGTCTGAATGTATCATGAATCCATCTGGGAGGAAGATGCCTTCTGGCTCTTTTACATGCTGTATACATTATCAGCAAGTCAATACTCTCAATTGTATTATACACACCTCATTAGACTCCATTTCATGCTAGCAAGATGACCTGTTTGATGAGTTGCTTTAGAGTTTTTAGCTTTTCTCCTCTCCTGTGTGGGCAACCAGGCTGCACATCATTGCCAACAACTTCATTATCATGCTTCTGTGCTTAGAATTCACACCCAAGATATATGATGTCTCCTGGACCCTGTTCACTTTCTAATTACTTTCATGCTGGCCATAGTTTCTCATATACAGTAGGTTCTTCCTCTCCGAGTCTGTTGTCACTAGTATCATTAATGAATAGAATGGTGAATACTTTTGATAGACTCACTCTTTTCTGTCAATATAATATGGTACTACTGGGTAATAATTTCTGACATTCACCAAGCAGTAGAGCATGTTGACACTTTTATTGCTTCATTACATGGGCAGGATCTTGATTCTGACAAAGAATTTTGACTTTAGATTTGCTGTATGCTTTCTCGACTCCCCTAATACAGTAATTCCTACATATATTGCCTCGTAGCACTGAATTTTGTTTTTACACTAAAAAATCCCGTTCGGTTCTTGGTTTGGACCTATCATGAACCTGAACTGAACCATTTTGAACCTGAACCAATGGTCCCGTTCAGAGTTCAGCAATTTTGCCCGAACCGAACCTAGAGTCCAGTTCAGAGTGAGGCCAAAATCTTGGCTGAACCGGACGGAACTGAACTTTGCCAACACTACCGCCGGCGTAGAAAGCAGCAGCGAATGTCTTAGCGAGTGCCATAGCGGTAGGTGTCAGTCTTCTAACTGAAGGTGAATAATTTTATTGCAGTTCAAATGACCAATACACACTAATTATACTGTGCACGTTCCCAAGATCTCTTGTACGCCCTCTGGGACCCGCAAAATGACATTCCGACTATCCCTCTTCTCCAATAAGAATGGGGATCGGTCATAGCACCCGGCCAATTCAACCCCCTGATGAAGGTTTCTCACCGTCCGTGCAATAGCCTCGTTAACTCTCTTCCTCCGTGACTGGCTAGCTAAAAGGCATTAGTGTAGCTGAACAAGTATCCACTACACTCCGTCTCCCATAGATACGCCTATCTACTAGTCCTCGCCTTCGCAACACCCCCTTCAGAGAAATGCTACATTCATCACGTCCAACTTGTGGTATGCATCCCTTCTGATAATAGCTCACTCAGCCAGAACCTCTTCATAGGTAGCCTATTAACGGGTGTTTCTCGTCACTCCCGCCAGGCGAAGCCTCCATCGGTCTCTCGATGCCAAAGCTGTCTGTCATTCCTTAAGAGAGTCACCATGGGGCGTAAATCGAAGATATAGGTCTAGCGTACGTGCTCTGCGAACCTTCGTACTTCTGGTGCAGGCCTCGATGAGCTGTACTACACACTTCGTTGGCAGTGGTCTCCTCCACACATTTCCAAGACCGGTACCTGCACAGCCATGCAACCATCAATGCGGGCAGATGGTGCATGGGCAGTGAAGGAGATCTGGCTAGGCAGAGAGAAAATTTGTGCACGATAGAGGAATATACATATGGGGTTTATATCTACAGAGTATACAAGTAAGGTATAACATAGCACATTCGACAATACAATGGAATAAAAAGAATGGAACAGTCCTACCGAGATCGGCGGATGACCGTCAACGAGAAGCTCTGAACAGCAGAACCAATCAGAACAGTGCAACGTATAGTCACTGTAGATTTAAAAGGGTCAGTCCAGGGTTTGGCTGCGACATTAACCGCAGATCAGTCCCCCCTCCCCCCACGCATCAACCGCCTCCAGTCAACCGCCTCGCAACTATCCTGACTCCCTTCTTCCCGCCCTCCACGCATCTCCGGCCACCCTCTACGGCCTTCACCACGCCATACGCCAAGAACTGCAGGCTCATCACTACACCAACAAGAAAACACACTGCGAGGACCCCCGCAGGGAATGCGGTGTACGCGACGATAGCGAGAAAGCCCATGAGGGCCGTCGCTGAGATTAGCATGCAGAGAGCCGGGACTCGTGAGGAAAGAGAGAAGAAGAGGTAAGTAGAGAAGACGTCCTGTGCTCGGGTCTGTAGATAGGAGAAGTAGGTTAGAATAAGCTCACCTGTAGGAAAAATAAGAACTCACGATGAAAGTCTTCATGTCGACCCAGCCATAGCGAAAGAGAAACCAGGCATCGCATGCGATGCCAAGCCCAGACGCGACACTGCTCGCCGCGATGGCGTCCCTCGCCATCGGGCTCACCTCAAAGATTGAACCCGGCGAAATCGAAAACACCGCCGTATCCACGCTGCCCACACAACCATGTCAACCAAGAATTCTTCAAGGAAATCAATCCAATGATAGAAACTACTCACGCAGCCAACGCGACTAATAACCCACCCACATACGTCCACTCCACCACCACCCGTCCAAAGACTCTCTCAAAGTGCGAGTCCAAACAAGCCTCCTTAAGTTCCTCGTACACCGTCACAACCGCGACTGCGCGCTCGAAACGGGACATACGTGCAGGCGGGTCGAGCTTGACCGTCTCCGCATAAGAGGGGAGGAGGGAGAACGCAAGCCAGCCCTGCGCAGAGGTGCGTGTGTTGGTGAGGGCAACGGAGTCGGAGCAGTACCCGTCATCTTCGTCGTCGTCCTGGCAGTAGGGGTAGGGGGCTGAATCGTCGATAAGGGGCTTCTTCTCGTCCTCTTGCCCATCGTCCCAATATGACTCTGATCCTGAAGAGGAGCTTTCCCCGCAGTCAGAGTCGACCATGAAGGGTTTGACTTTCTTCAGCTTTAGCCCACGCCGGCGAAGGAGTTGTATGGGCCCCTGGTCCGTCGGTTCCGGGGAGCACACCTCCTCATCCTCAGAAGAGGAAGAAGAGGTGACCGATGATCCCCGCGACATCGACTGAGTTCGCATTTCAGAGTCTCCAGCAGCTGTCGAACACATCAGCATCCGCACCATCCAGATGTGTGAACAAATGTAATGACACTCACAGACACATGACTCCGAAACATACCCCGAGTCCGCAAACGCTAGTGGAGGGCCTGTCATCCCCTCTATCTGCGTGGGTGTGCGTAGGCGCAATACAACTGAGGCGCCGTTCTGCGGTTTGCCTCCGCGGCTGGAGGGTGCCGGCTTGCGTTTATGCTTGACGTTGACCGTAGACTGGCAGGTAAGCCGCAGTTCAATACCTACATGGATTGAGGAGGATTCAGCATAGTGCGTGACTGGAGGAAGAGTCAAAGAATGGGTAAAGAAGAAAGAGCTGCGAAAGAAGCAAGAGATAAAAATGAGAAAGGATGGAATGAGAAAGGGAAAATAAAAAAGGATCTGAAGGAAACGAGACAAGAAACGAGAGGAAATACAAAGTAAAAGGAAAATGTAATGTAAACTGATGTGCGCAATGACAGGGAGCCAGCGCTGTGCGCACGCTCCTCCATCTAGCTGACAATCCTTCCATCGTAATAATGTCCAACGATCGCCCTTTCCATCAACGAGTGGAATAGTACGAAAGTAGTAACACGACATGGGCGAGAAGAAGGCGCAGTTAAGCTTGTAACACCAGTGGCAAAATTGAAGGGAATCAAGCAGGAATCGAGCCAAAAGCCATTAAGAGAGGAATACAAAGAATGAGAATACAAAGAAAGTAAAGGAGGCGAGCAGCAAGAAGATGAAGTCGAAGCAAAGCAATCTGTGGGGAGTGCAAAGGAAGAGAGGAAAGAGGACACGGTGAGATAGAAAGATCGGAAGGAGGGCAGGAAAGGTTGGAAGAGGAGGGGTTGGAAGGAGAGGGTACACTAATGAACGAGGAGGGGAAGAACGTGAGCAGAATGTGAACGTGAAATATGAACGTGAAAGGAAGTAAGAGGCCACGTAAGCGAACTGGGAAAAGGTGGTGGGAAAGGGGGAACATGGAGAAAGGAACAGCACTGCAATATGGAACACGAAGTGGGATGGTAAGGTGATGGGGATGGTTGACTAGAGGAGGCGGAGGGTAATAAAGGACAATCGCAGGGTAGGTAGATGAATAGTTAAGGGAATGAATGGACATGGGGGATCGATGGATGGAGCATAAGAGGGAAACGGGAAGGTTATGGAATTAAAGGAAGACAGTAAGCAGAACGAAAGTAAATAGCACGACTGCAAAGAACCAGACAGAGTAGAAGATGAAGGGCGCATAAAGGGCCGAAGAAGGACGTAAACTGTGGAAGGTACACTGGAATTACGAAAATGAGGCCAGAAGAAAGAATCTACGGCCAGAGGAACAAAAGCAAGCAAGAAAGAACAGGAACGACACAAGCCGCTCAGAAAGCACGAAAGCAGAAGGGTATCGCCAACACCATCGCGTGCGGCAGCAGGATCGCCATTGTAGACCTCGCCATCAACGCCGATACCAAAACCAGCCTCAATGCAAACGAGGGAAAAAAAAATCCTAACAAAAGAGCACGAAATCACTCACGTCCTCCGCCCTCAGCCCGCTTCACCAGCTCCCCCAAGGAGTGCGTCGCGCAGCCCACAAGGCTACGCTTCTTCCCCTTCTTCTTGCTCTGCGCGCGGTGCCAGACTTTGAGCTCGAGTTGTGTGGTCGGGGTGGGTGCGTGTCTGCAGGGCGGAGGGGGTTAGTAAGTGAGTATAATGGAGAGTGGAAGACGACAAGAAGGATGTACAGCGGGGAAGGCGTGATTGGACTACGGCCCCAATACTATTCAACACATGTGCAGCGCGAGTTAGTCCAATAGAAACACGGATTTGATTCGTCCAAGAGATGGGACAGGGTGCTCTTTACGCGTAATCACGGCGGGGGAAGCCACAAGCTTGTCCACGAGAATGTGCTAGGCTTTCCTCAAAGCGGCATGCTGTCGAAACTCGAAACAGAAAATCCCAAACTGGGAGCGTACCCCCTCGCCCGTGGAAGAAGCCACCAGTCGGTCCTTGGAAAGGCCACCATCTCACCCATGGGAGAGATCAATATCCCCATCCAAGTGGGAACAGATGACACCGACCGCGCAATGCAGAGGCACTAATCCCGCGCGACAAGACCAAACCACACAACACCTTCGGGAGTCCACTCTCGCGGGGGCAGGCAGGAGCCCGTTCCGCCCCTCAAACCCATAATAGTCCCAAGCCGAATATAGACAATCAAAAAAACATGGAGACTCACAAGCAAAATGCCTCCTTTAAATTGGGATTCTGTCCATCGACGCCGAGGATCGTCTCGTGTGCATGGTGTCGGTCTACTTCGAGCGTGACGATGGGTCTCCAGGACTTTTCAGGACGCATCAGGCGGAGACCGTGCGCGCGGACGACTGTGCGCGACGAATCACGTTAGCGCTTGTGTACATGTACAGAGGAGGTAAGGGAAAGGGGCGCACTGGTGATGTTCCATGGTCTGTGCGCAGCATTACTAAGTACAGTTGAAGAGGAAAACAAAGAATTCGACGCACTCAGGCTCCTGGGAGTCCGCCATCTCGCCCAAGTAATGTGTTTTAGTGTTTCGTTAGCTAATAGTAGTAGTAGTAGAGATGTATAGGATATCAGATATTGAGGCGGAGAAGGTCAAGCAGACCTGGTCCTGGAGATCAGGAGCAGGAAGCCGAAGCCAAGATAGAATTTGTGGGTGGGAAAAGAAGTGACAAGCAGTGCCTGTCGAAGCGCCCTCAAGGCGGTGTCTTGGGACTAAGCGCTAAGCGCCTATGGCATTCTTCTGTAAGCAGTGCGCGCTGCGCGGGCTGGTTAATTTTCTGCCAAGCTTCACCAACCACGTACACCGTTACCCATCATCGTCATCGTCGATGGCCCTCAGCTCACTTTCCCTCCCGCTTCTCTCAGATCTACAACCACGTTACTCAACTTCATTGCCTCACAGCACTGATGAAGTGTAGCCCAACGCCCCTTGTACTCCACCGTCTCCCTATCCAAATCCGTTACAGGTCACGGTGGTGTGCAATGGTAGAGATAGGCTGTGCACCACGCATGTCTGTGGGGCTATTACACTAGGTAATATTCTGCTGCTCTGAATCATTGATCAGAACTAATGCTCACTAGTAGCAGATTTCATCAAGGTATTTATGGACCTGTGTACGCATTCGCTATAGGTTAACCGACCTCCATCCAAATTCGTTATCGGCCACTGTGGATTCGACGATACATGTAGTAAGTGGAAAATGCAGATGAGGCTTGGATATTACACCAGGCAATGCTTTGCTTCTCCGAAACGATGATCATGACCAAAGCTCACATTCCCCAACGATCGTTGATGGCAAAATTTTTACTGGAAATTATGAGATGAGGAGGATCCCGTATGTACTGCTGTAACCTTGAGGCTTTATATAATTACTCATTCCGGCAGCAAATTACATCAAGGTGCCCACGGACCTGCGTACACAATAACTGTACGGCCACTATTATTACTTTGAACTCGCAACATGAGATATGCTTCCAAGGACCTGTCGAAGCATATTTTCTAGAGAGGAAAAACGAGCTTCCAACGCACTCAGCCGTTTCTCAACTTTATCTTCCATGGCTCCGAAATGTTTCTCCAGCTTATGCTCGACGAGGGCGAATCGTGAATCTACCTCTGACTTGTAATCTAGCCCATGAATGTGCTCTTTAAGCGTGCTCTCCAGAGCTATGGTACGATTCATGATCTGCTCCTCCAAACTGTCGAGACGTTGTTCCACGTCAGTCGTGACTCCAGTGAGTCTTCTCTCTACACGCGCCAATTGGTCGTCCTCGGGGATTTCGACAGGCTTGTCATCTTTAATTCTCAGCATAACGTGAACCATTGATGCAGGCGTAGTGACCATTTTCTCAGGTAAAGGAGGAAGCTGATACTCTTTGTCGCAATCATCGCAGACGAGCGCATCTCCCGCTGAGGATAAGTTACTGAATGAGGACATAGCGAATTATAAAGAAGTGCGAGCACGTACGACATTCGAGACAAACCCAACAGGGCAGCGAAATTTCTTTTTTGCAAAGAGAGCAGACCACGGGCATTTCATGAATGCGTTCGTGAGCGTCTACTCCCTTGGAGGTATCGGTATTCTCGTCTCCTTTAAGAGACCGGTTTCTGAACAAAGTCTTTAGGCGATCAGAGGTCGATCTGGCTTTCGGTATCATCGAGGCTCTCTGGTAATCGTGCATATATCGGTCTCCCCGGATGAGACTGTGTGATGATGTGTGAGTCGCATGGCCCGGTAAATCTTCATCCTTGCAGTTGATGCAGAAGTCGAGGCTATCGACGAGCGACTTGTCAATGCAAACGATACATAAGGACCTAGATTGGACAATCCTCCTGCTGCCGCCGCACGCCACTCCATCGCATGTAACTCCACTAGATAAAGCAATGAGTAACTCGGCGTGAGTAGTAGGTCAAGATATATAAATGCTGATACAACAGACTCACAAATGATACGTTATCCTGGTCCACACAAACCGTGCGATTGAGTAATAGAACTGGTCAACTGTCGGGCACATTGTATTTTCGAGGGTCCTCAGCTCCACCCGTTCGTCTAATGTAAATTCGGTCCGTCGAGTATAGTTACTGTATTCAATTAGACGCTTGATGGACAATTCCTTGAATCTCCGGCCATCACGTAGACGAGTAATAACAAAGTCTTTGGTTAATCGTTCTCGCTGGACCTCGTAAAGAACTGCGGCACACGCAAATGACCAACGCGCCCGAGCAGGACTCTCAGCAAAAGCCTCTGGGCTATATCTGAATCTCACAGCAGTAGCAGGAGTCCGTGATAGCTGGAAACTGCCGTCCCGACGATCACTAGTATCGCTTCCGGGAGAAGGTCTTGGATCAGAAACATAGTCACGGCTGTACCAGTCCCCAGTGATTGTTGCCGAAGATGTATCCAAAACGCCTTTGCATCGAATCCAATACCCATCGTTATAGGTCATTACAAAGTCCACTTCGGGTTTCGTGTCCTCAGCTGTGGTTAATAAGCCGATCATCTCCAGCGATCCCATATATCCGTCTGCCTTTCCGGATACAGAGCCATCATCTTTCACAGATTCGGTGAAGGTTAGACGGAATAAGCCCTCGTGAGGAACACGTTCTTCCCCGTTTAGCATCATGCAATAACCAGCCCATGAACCTTGAAGAATATCAGCACCCTTGTCCGGCTGAATAACTGGAGTATATATGGTAGGTTCGGGAAGATGGAATGGCTCCTGTACTCCATATTTGAGCATACTGAGCGGAATATCAGGAATGCTTTCGACATCATCGTCATCTTCGTCAGTGATAGGAATATTGTCCCACACCGATGCGAATGTATATCCGTCGATTGCCCAGGGAATGTTGCCATATGAGGTTTTAAACTGAGAGGAAAACGATAATATTAGCTTTTAGCAAGTGTTGTATCTATGGCATAAAACAAACCATCCCGAACGCAAAATTCTCGAGTTGTACTTCTTCCCTGATATGCATTTGTTTGAAGATGGCTTTCGGAGGTTTAGAATCTATGTATTAGCCAGCTGTAAAGCGGACTTACCTGAGAGATCTTGAAGTCGCATATCAAAAGCTGCGAAAATATGAAACAGGGAATCATAGTGCCTTTGTAATTCGTCCACATGTAATACATGAGTGCGAGCAAGTTGAATCGTCTTCATATGGTGCTTGAGCAGCAAATAGATAAGCGGATAAATATACTTTAGTTGGATTGCCGTAAGCGATATTTCAGAAATTCGATAGAAAAGAAACATACCCGCTCAATCCGACCTGGGCCAGTCAACAGAGAAACGGTAGCTGTAGAATCAATAATATAAGAAACAGATTCCATGTTTTGTTCAATACGCTTCTCTTCCATGGAGCAAAATTCATCTCGCAGTTTGGCGAGTTCTGGAGATATGTACGTCCCATCATCTTCGACGGTTCTAGTCGCGCGCAGCAGGAGTTCGAGACGGTAGAACCTAGGCTTGTCCAAATGAGCATCAACCATCCGTCGATTGTCCGGCCGAACTTTCTGCAGAATACTGAAAGTCTTGCGCAGAAGGCGGTATATCTTGGTTTTATAGTGTGATACGCTAGAATGCCAGCCTTTCACGGCCATGAATCGCACTGAGATTGTATCCCATATATATATTTTCTGAAGGAAGACTCACCAGCTGCCCAATAAGCCAGCCACTGAAGGACTCTGCATTCGACATATCCATTAGTCTGAAGAATTCTGACTCAATTCAGTGAGGATTAAACGTACGTCCACCCCTCGGGACGTGTTGTGGTGAAATCGTTGACCTCTTTGATATTGATGAACCCTGAACCATCGTCGTCGATTGCTTCGGAAATTGGCTGCAGATATGAGACATTCACGTAGGCCTTAGCCCACTCATCGTTAATGTTATGTGGAGCGGGGGACTGGGAGAAGTCGTATTCAGAAACTTCTCTAGGAGATGATGTGACCGGGGGAGAAAGAAACTGCATAGAAGGAGGACTAGTGGAGACCTTCATGCTTTCGTGACCCTTCCTTATGAACTGCTCATCCAAAAAGTAATCCCTTAGGGCCAATACAAAATGGCGAGCCTTCACGGTGCTCTTCCATCCCTATTTGACTGCTGAATAATTTATTTGAGAAATAAAATAAGGAATCAATACCATTTCCTTCCATATCTCACGTATTTGCTGTGACATAAGGTTGTAAATTATCTTATACTAGGCTTTGAAATTTAGGAAAACTCACGAGATCTACGATCTTTTCATGTCCGCCGGAGAAGAAAGCAATGATCCGATCTCCTTGTCGACTGATGGCATCGTCGATCTCCCTTTTCTGGATATCCAGTTTCCCCCCGAACAGCGCCAAATTCTGTTGCAAGGCTTTGTCCACATCCTCTGACAGTTCATCGAGAAAGCTCTGTCGCATTTCCTGCAAGTCGACACCGATTCTACCCGCGACGTTGGCGGATAAGTCCTCCCCTGCCTTATCTATGAGAGTCTGGAGCACTTCGTCGTTGATTATGCTAGCTTTCGCGCCACCGTTGGAGGTAATAATATCGCGGATCTCTTTCTCTCGTGGAGTATCGAGACGAATAAATAGCTCCTTCATTTGCTCCTGTATCTCTTCAAGCCGGCTTCCTTGTTGATCTAGTTTCTCGTTTGCGGTCTCGATACCAACAGTGGTGTGAATCGCTAATGCATGCTCAATCTGGGATTGATATTCAACGAAGCGGCTGGCATATCCGGCTAAGCGAGACTCATATATAGGCGATTTCAAGTACTTTCCTGTATTTTGATAATGAGAGAGAGAGCAAGCTACCACAGAAAGTAATGTGTACTTATCAAGCTCTTCTTCATATATAAATCACACGCCGAGGCACATTGCTTGATATAATCAGCAATTTCCTGCATCAATCCTCGGAGACGACCGTGAATCGTGAGACCATCTGGTCCAATATCATTGGGATCTTTGACGTTCCGGAGTCTTTGAGAGAGGATAAGCAAATATATAGCTCAACTATGGCGACATTTACTTACTGAAACAGCGTAGACATCGTACTCTGCATCTGTACTTTTATAGCCATTACCTTTGCGTTATTTTCTCGGCGCTTGAGATCCAGGACAATAACGAGTTTAAATGCTAAAACTGGGGCTATTTACCGTCACATCAAAGGCCCCGTTCATAAAAGAAGTATAACATATCGTCTCACCAGCGATAAATGGATGGATTTCAGCAAGATCCTCCAATACCCCAATACCAATTTTGGCAGACTCAGTAAAACTATCAATCGCATCTTGGAAGGTCTGTGAAGAAATGGACACGGATGCAGCTTTTCCCAGTGCAGAGATCGAATCCGAGTTGTCTTGGATGAATGTATGCACCATATTCAAAGTAGGTGATTCTCGAATTGACAGCACACGATCGTCTAGTTATTTGAGATTAATTCTCGTCAATTGTTCGAATTCAATAAGCAGAAAATACCGGTGGCATCCTCAGCCATGCCTTTTGGAGGCCTGTTCTTGTTGTGTCCGGTATTAGGAACTTTTCTTCCATCTACTTTCGAGGAGGAAGACATCGTTGAGGCTGCGATAGAATGGAGAAGGGATTGATCTGATTATCACAATTCATCTACCGCAGTAAATATAGTATGTACAACAGGTGACCGTCGCAGCCACAAGGTTCCTAATCGGATCCAGACCCTTTTTGAAGTTCACGCCCCTCACGCCTGTGCACGCCTCGGCACGCCTTGGCACGCCAATGCACGCCATGCACCAGTACACATACCAATGTGAACACCGACGCAGGCCTTGGCACGCTAATTCGTGAATTGACACACCTTACCACGCTGTTCTCACTAGTGTACATATCATATACATTTTAAAATTAATATCAAATTGTGTAGGATCCATTAGTGTGGTGTAGCTTTTTTTTGACATATTGACATATTATAATATGGTAAAGTTCAACCATGATGCTTTTGAAGCTTTGTGGTTCACGTCGCGCTCCGAAAATTACTGACACCTCGCTATTTTACAGGGGGAGTATGTTGGGAAAACGTATTGAAGCATAGATAAATATTTCCACACATATTCCCCGATAGAAATGGCGTACACCTCTGCACGCCATGCTTAAAAATTCGGCGCATATCGGTCGCCATGGCACGCCGATACACACCAATGCACACCTGCCATGGGCAATTTTCCTATGCCCGTCCAATAGCTGTCTATGAAGCTTCCCGACTTCGATCTTCCCGCGACGTCCTTGTCGCTAACACACAACTTCGACGCGATTTCGAACATGGTTACTACTTATCCGCCTCTTCAAGACCTTTTCATCAATTTGGAGCACCTCAACCAGTGAGACAAAATTTTACCTGCATGGTCTACTCGTCTTCTATCTTTTTTGATTCTCTCAAAGCTCAAACTGAAAGTTGTTATTAATTAGTATAAATACAGCGACCGCAAGTAATACCTCGCATTAGAAGGAGCGAAACATGACAGTATAGTTAGCCTAATGGCCCTCGCATTTTATAGGCTCCAACAATGGCTGCCTATCGATGTGCGCAGAGGATTTCATCATTATATTATATTCCGTTCCCGTTCCCTGAAAAATTACACCGCAACAACAATATCAGCTATTCACGTTAAGGTATATATGTTACTGAGAAGTTACTTACGATCATCGTACCCGGGAACCCAAGATCCAACGGGACAATGCTCTCCAGATAATTCATCTGCTCGTTGCTCAGTGTGATTTCCAAAGCTTCTATATTGGCTTCCAATTGCTCGACTTTCCGCCCACCGATGATAGGGAAGACAAAAGGGGTTTTGTGCATCACATAGGCGATGGCAACTGAAAGAAAACGTGACATCGTTCAATTCTCGCATATAAATAGAAGAGAGAAGAGAGAAGAGAGAAAGCTCTATAACGCGGAATAGAGAAAAATAGTAACGCACCAGAACTGATATGCTTTGCTCCCACCTCTCCCGCTACTTTTTCCAAAGCTAGCGAGACACTCCTTTCCAACTCAGTCCTCTCCCATGGTCCGGAGACGGTACGTCCATTCTCACCAGTCGCTCTGCGGCGTTCTTCCTCGGCGTCCGTACGGAATTTACCCCGGCCTAGGACGTTCCATGGGGCCAACGCCATTCCTACATGTTAAGATTATTTCATTCAGAACTGACCTCGAGTTGCCTTGAAATATGTAACCGGAATATATTTACCTTCTGACCGAGCCATCGGTATGATCTCGCGCTCGAACGACCGCTCCATGACGTTCCACGATCCTTGATACACTGAGAATGGGGTCAACCCATGATCGCGTGCGTACTGGTTCGCCTTGGATACAACCCACGCCGGGGTATCCGAAATTCCCTGCATCCATCGTCAATGAAAAATCTCTTCCCTTAAAAGCAAAACCTCCAGTTGGAGTACGTACCAGATAAAGCACCTTCCCCTGCTGCACAGCTATATGTAATGCCCTCATGACTTCTTCCACGCTGGTGTCAAAGTCCCACCAATGCACGTATAAGAGATCAATGTAGGAGGTGCGCAGCTTGCGGAGAGAAGCCGAGAGGGAGACGTGCAGGGATTTGGCGCTGTTCCCTACGTACAATACTTGCTGGTTTATGGAGGGGTCTCGTGCTTTGAAATTGGTGGAGTACTAAAGAAGAGAGAAGGAAGGTTAAGCAGAGAAATTTCATAAAGGAGGACGCAGGAAGACCTTAGTGGCGATGAATAACTGATCCCTGATTCCACGTTTCTCTGCCCATTCTCCGATAAACTCCTCCGACGACTCGTCCTGACTATACAAGTATCAAAATCTCAGTACATATTTTCTTACTCACACAGAATCGGAAATGATTACTAGTGGTTAGCAGTATCAATAAAATTGCCGCCCTTATCGAAGTACGCATCTAGGAGCTCGAAACTGGATGCTTTATCCATAGCTCCCATGCCTATTTTGTGCCATTTGTCGCCTATGCTTCCGGCTCCGAGCTGGAGTGGGGACACATGTACGCCGGCAGTTGGGGAAAGTAGCCGATAACGCGCAAGATTGGTGGGGGGCGGTGCGAGTGAGGGGAAGAATGCGGACATTGTGTAGGAAGTATGGGGAAAGGCGGTTTAGAATGAAATAGTCAAAGAGTAAGATGAGAACTGAACTGAAGTAACGATCTAATCAGCACAAACAGCAGGGAGTTTCGAGTGAGATTTATACTGTACAGGGTGGATGATGAATGAATCGTGTTGAAGAATAGTGATTAATCGTTAATTATTAATCGAGAGTGAATTGGTGAGAATAGAATAAGAAATAAAGCCATGGGTTAGTCAGGACATGAGAGTAAGGATTTACGAATGAGACTAGTATGGTGAAGGGCGGATGACAAATTGCGTTCAGAGATAGTAGTCAATTACCAATGCTCGGCGTTGGGGCCGATGCTACACACGGTATAGCGAGCCCCTGCATTGTTCAATGTGTAGCTAAGTTCACTGAATTTTCTCATATAGATATTTTTAATGTTTTCTTTGAACTCATATGGGAGGATTGTCCTCGTCGAATCCTGGTCGGAGAAATCGAATAACAGATCGACTACCAACTATTGTATTAAGTCAGAAAAGGAGACGCAAGAACTCTTGGGTTGAACTTCTCATTAGTCATTGGTGTCGCTGCTCGGGGTGTTGCCCGGTCATAAGAAAATCGGCGTAGCAACGCATGTCATGAGGCTGTCCGGCACGATCGGCGTGAGAACACTGTAAAATTATCCGTTTGCATTCATCACCAGTGTGAAAGACTCATTCCACACTTCCCAGTATTCACCCTGACAGCAGGGTCTTGATGAAGGTACAAGGGGGTGGGATTCATTTCCGTTTTCCTGAACGTCACCTACGAGTGAGCACCTATTCTTAGTACACAAGAGGTCTGATGCGTCATTCTATTGTTAGAACAGTTGGGACATTCAATGTTTTACTCGTCGCGTCTTGTCTACCGGCTAAGCGCTTATCTGATTATTGTTTGAAAACCATCGAAAATGCATATACAATTGAAATATCACGCAAAAATGTAGGTTTTTTCGGGAATCAACACGGAGCACGTCCCGACCTATTCTAAGAGTAGACTAGCCACTCGCTCCATGTCCTACTCTCACCAACTCTGCCACGTCCTCGTTGGCCTCGTCGCGACTAGGCATGTGATCTAGTTAATCTTCGCCACGACGATGAGTCCCCCGTCACCTCTCGTTGTTGATCCGGCCACGTGCCTCAGCGTCAGTCGGCCATAGTCGATGGTCGTCCACTAGGCATTGACTGGTCGATCGTCGTTCTCACTTGCGTGCTAGGCGTGTACTAGGCATGGATTTGTTGTCCCCTAGTCGTCCTCCCACTATCCCGTTCCCATTCGCTGTCGTCTATCCCACGCTCGTCCCTCCACGCTGCCATCTCCGACGTCCTCGACAATTGCCGATGTATCCCGCAGCGGTTCCTGTATGAACTCGACCGGGCGCTCTCATCTTCTCCTTCCCTCCATCCATCAAGCGTCCTTCCCCTCCCTTCTTCCTCACTGCGGCACCCCTCCTCACCCTCCCAATGCCAACCGCCATCGAACGATACCCCTGCATTGGTCCACACGTGCGCTCTCCACTACCATTCTGCCTTTATGATAGTGAGTGCCGCGGTGCTCTGTCCGAATATTGATAGTCGGTGCCCCTCTCGACATGATGGCATGTTTCGAAGATTGACGCCCCCGCATGCCGATGTGTCTGTGCACTCCAATGTTCTGGTGAGTCTTTCCTATTGTCTCCCTTGTTCTCTGAGCTTATTGCTTTGTTCTTTTAGCACCCACGCCCGATTCATTGGGAGTAGAGTTGGTGAGGTTTGCGGTGCTCGTGGAGAAGGGGATCATTTAGTGGAAGGATGGACCTGTGGTGATGGGCGGCTCATGGAGGAGCTGTTTATGCGATAATTACGCTGCTTCTTCTTCTCTGGGGAGCCTGCTCACCATCTGCATTCACTTCATCCCAGCACTTACTTCGGCAACCGGCACATACGACAAACTTGCGCACGGGAGCCCTTGACTTCAGGCCCATAGCCTCGCACGTCGACATCGCCACAGCACCAGCAGCGAGACCAATTGCGCGGAGTGAGCCGGATGGGGGGCATATCTTCTTCCTTATGCCTCTCAATGTCGCCCCTCGAAATCAGCAGCCTCGTGATTCTCACTCATCCCCGTGCTTGGCCAGATACTTCCACTCTCGATTACAGAATGCTCGGTCAGTAATCCGTGCAACAATTCTTCATCAAGTGCGTATATATGCTACTCTAACATGAATTTTACCAATGCAATCTACCTTTTACATCACAGACTGCTGGCTTGGTGTCCGTAAAACCCGCTAAATCACGATCGCAATCGAAAATGATGAGCTGCCAACTCATCACTCCGTCGCCTTAGTCATGTCATCAAGATAAGAAGGCGCTCCCTTAATACTACGGAGCCCTCTTCACCGTCCTCGGGATATGGGTCACTGTTCTGCACTGGAACAGCATAGGTTGGGGGTTTTGAGCAGCGTTTGGGTATCGGGAGACGCGTATCAATGGCGTACCCGCAAGGTATGTGTGCTAATTCTACGCCTCGTCTCACATTGATGGGTTTTATTCCCAAGACACCGCCCTCGGCGTGCATGAGGAAAAACTGGAAACTACAACATCTCTACACCCCGAGGATACGCTATCGCAGCGACTGCGACCACGCCGGGAGTCTTTACCTCGAACCCACTCGCTCGATAGTAAGATGTCGACAGTATCCACGGCACGAAGCCACGCTCTTCACTCTGAAACCTTGAAGTAGAAGCATGTCACCCCTCTGGTATCCTGGCACCTTGAAATCTAGAGGCATGCACTGGAGGGCCGATCGATGGGGACCGACACCACAGAGAATGAGACGCCCGTGCAAGGAGATGCTCGATAAGTAAAAATTGTTGTTTCTCCCTGCGAACGATGCTGATCAGGTCTCGTTAGTTCCTCACAGCCGTTTCTCAAGACTCTGCGACGTGAAGATCATTAAGATCACCAAGTTCGTTAAGAGAATCAATAGCAGCACCTCACATTATGAATATAGAACCTTTAGAACAATTCTGTCGCACGAGAGTATACACAGTGGGGAGAAATGTATTTCAGTCGCCAGAAGCTTTAGTCCTCAACAATGTAAACTGGTGAACATCGTACCAGGAGACACGAACGTGGCTGCGGGCCCAATCGATTTTTAAGTTGGATTCATTCAAGAATAAATACCAAACCCGTATGTTCACCCGGCTGATATATCTCGTTAGTGAACGTCTATATGTATACACTTCGCCATCTGCAGGAACTCGTTTCTGTTCTATGACAATCAAAAACCTTGGCATTCACAACGAGATTTTAAACAAGGCATCTATGACGCATGAACCCTAATCAGCTCAACTGCCATCATCTATCTGTACGCCTCCACCACTGCCCTCTGCAAAAGTGTTCGTTTACATCGCATTACGACTGTAGATCACTTTCAGAGACAGGCACCGCACCTCATTCAATATGCGATACGCCTATTGTGGGGAGGAGCTGAGGGCTCGATTCTATTCCCAGCCACGAGCCTGCTGATTCAAATATCCTGAGGACGATTGTCAAAGGTTCGAAACGGAGGTGGATTTTGAGGAACATCTGGACAATATACTAGTATCCTTGTCAACGGTTTCCAAGGAGATGATCACGCAAGAATAAAAAATTTGAAGACATTCACTCTCAATTATGAAGCTTCAACACTCGACTAAGGGACACCCGAGCATTGACTCGGAGGGATGAAGTGTATGTCCGATACTGGCCCATTATCTCGATTTCCTGCGAAAAACCCAACTTTACGCTACTGATATTGAAATATTTAAAAAAATGAAGGGTATTCTTGTTTAATTGATGACCTGCTTTCTATAAATCCTGTGTTTCGAGTATTACAGAAAGGAGCTCTTCATCTCAGAACAATTTTTGAATGCTGGCATCATCTTTTGCAATTGTTCATTTTCTATCACCCCTTGGATTCACCAACAAGCCGGAATCAAAGAATCAAATGGCTACTAATAGCATCCAGTGCAAATGTATAAGAGGCCGATAACCTAAGTGCATGCTGTATTGTATTCGCCATGCTAAGAATCACACTTTATACAGCTGTCTTCGCCAGCACCGCATTTGCTATATGTCCAGACTTCAACTACGCTATCGGTAGTGTCCAGAGTTTGGGCGATGGTGTTAGCCGATGTGTGTATAACTCCACTCTACTCATGTAATTACATTTCACCGATTACAACACAGGGAGCGTTTATGATAACTCCTGCAATCAGGTAGACGGATTAACTACTACGCTGAATCCGTGCGATGAACGGATGTTTGGCTGCTCACCACCCCCTGTCCTTTTCAATAAATATACGAACACCTTCAGTGGATTACAGTAAGTCTTCAAACCCAAATGTTAGAGAGTTTGCTTAAAAGATATATACCAAATTTATGTCTTTTTGCGTTGCGCAGTTTGGAAGCGCTGTGGCGCATTCCTGCGCAAAATCTGCGTAAGGAGCCACATTTCTGCGCAACGCAAAAAGACATAGACGTCATATCTCCTTTGTGCAAGCTCTCTCACATATTCCAAGCTAAATAATGTACTACCTGGTATTAGATACGCGTGCCGCACAGATCCTAACTCAGGAAAATGTGGCAATGATGTTATTTCTGTTTGTGTAAGTAAACATGCGCATATTCCATAAAGATATCATGAGCTTATTTACATGCTTATTGCCGGAATTATTTGCAGTGTCGCAAAGACGGAAAATGATCATGAATATTGTTTCATATATCTCAGGAGCGTCGGTTTGTCTAGAATTTCCTATCGTAGAATACATTTCGTAGATCAGTTAATCTTCTGTGGCTTTCACGTACACCAGTAGCTATTTAGCATTCACTCCGTTCAACCTCCTACAGCTCACCAACGTAAATGTAAAAAGCACGGCAAGGTCGATGTTCAAGTAGAAGGGTTGTCTCTTATGTTTTCCGAGCTTTGACAAATTTTTGCTGCACGTTCACAGAACGGGATTAAGTTGGAACGAGTATGAGAACGCACATGCTCACAAAATTCAAGCTGAAGCTTCATTGATACATAATCTTGTGCTCTCTTCACGTGTGCTTGCAGTACTGTGAATAGAAATGTAGAGGCGGGAAGAAGCAGGGCCCGTGAGACAATGTATTCGTTTGCATTAGAGTTCCCTCTGCGGGTAGAGGTTCATCGCAGAGAAGACATGAAGATACAGGCATGTCGCTTGTTCGCTAATCAGCCATCGAGTCAGCAGTCGTATCGAAGTGACACAGAGAACTGCACAAAACACATGGTTTTGTGGTAGGACGGCCCACCGAGCAAACATCGTTTTATTCTGAGTATCTGGTCTTCATCCTACCGATGCTGGACTCAAGCGTGCTTATGAAGCTGACATGATCGAGCGTGTCTTATCTTGCAGTACTTAAAATGAAATAGCGGTCTTTAATTCAGTAGACTGCACTCAGTTCATATAACCATTTCTGATCGTGTATACAAAGTGGGTGAAAAAGCATCACCAATGGGTGTCTTTAGGTGGATATCAGCTCGCATGTGGAGAACATTGAAGACGAATGTCAGTTATCTATAAGGTCCAATCAAAGCTGCCCCGTTCCTAGCGGCTGCACCCCATCGATACGTAGTATGAGCAGCGCCTGCAACAATGAGGGTTTGAATGAACTGGCTTACGGCGCAGAGGAAGACTAGCAGTTACTTTCCCGAACCGAAGAAATATAGTGCTTACCCAGCTCCAATTGGAAGCACCCGACCCATCCAGCATCTGCCTCATGCTCTGCGCGTCAAAATGGGCTCAAGAAACACAACATCAGTAGATTCAGGGCAAAAAGAAGGACCCTTGTCCCAGACGAGAGTGCCATATACATGTCCAGCCCTGCTACGTACTGTGGGATGAAGGTAATGCCGGTGAAGAGTGGTGTGACAAAATAGGCTCCATAAGGCGAGAGCCGACACAGAAACTTCGACAAGATGGCTAACTACAGATGAGAATCAGCATGCAGGTTAAGGGAATGAGAAGGATCGGCCGGTACCTGAATTGATCTAATCCGTCTCTCCTCGCGGATATTCGCCTGGCCCATTCGCAAGGAGTGTAAATAAAGTAAATTTTCGGGGTTACTTGTCACATACTTGCCCTGCCAAAAAAACCCGCTAACTTCAATATTCTCATGCTTGGCAATCTAACTTGTATGTCCCCTCAAGGTTCTCATTATAACTTATATCAATTTTGTCATCAGGTAGACTGAAATAAGTCCACCATTTGTGTCCTTGAGCATTGTATCACCAAATAGATCAATATATAGATGACTTCAATCCCATTTATCTCTCCAACATCATGCTCATTGGGATATTTTGGATTGAACCCAGATTCATTAACCAACTGATAGGAGAATGAGAATAGTGGTGCTTTTTTAAAAATGTGATATACTGTACAAATGCATTCCAACTTAATGTTCTGAATAACACATAGTTAGCTGTACCAAGAGCATGGATTCAAGTACAGTGACATCATCATGATGGTAGAAGATAAGTGTGCAGAAAATGAGAAGAGAAAGTGAAAAACAAATCAACTCCAAGTAAAAGGATACTGAAAAATCAAAGAGGAACAGTGAAGTCTGCAGAGGGAGTTCACTGACAATAATTCAAATAGTAAAACAGCTATGTCTGTCACACCATGTGACATACATATCCATAATTGATGTTTATAACAATTGGAATCACACAAACTGTAGTACAAGATATACTCACATAATATTGGCATGAATGTGCCCTATCAATGCAAATATGTACTAAAAAATTTTTTTTTGAGCATTCCATTGCTCCTAATTAGCCTGCAAAAGCCAAAAAATCACATCTGAATTTATTGACTCATTATTCACATCAACAGATGTGTATTATATCCTATAAAGTATCACAGTATACATTCTTAAGATAGTACAATAAAATTCTACAGTCAAGTTACACATTACTGAAAGTTATTTGAGGTAAATTTTTCAACTTATCATCAACTTTTACTGCCAAGTTAAAGTTTGCAAGTTGACTTGGTAGATTGTTCAAGTATTTTACTTTATTAAGTGTTGTCAATTTATTCTTCTAAGTTAAGGCACATTAAGTTGTGATAACTGGGATTAGGAAAGGTGTCTTATCATGTTGTGCTATACAGAGTTATGCAGTATCATGACCTAATCTCAAACCATAGATCCTATTGATTTGGTAATTTAATTAGCATATTTATGGAATTGTAATGATTGAAAGTATAAAGAGTTATAAAGAAAAAGAGCAGTAGAAATCAGGCTTGTCAAGAGTATGAAGAAAGACAGAATGGCTGACCAAATGCTATTAAAATCCATTGAATATATTTTTTGAAACAACTATCTCCATGGATGATAATATGTAGCTAAACAAACTCTGCAAGCATTAGTATGATAGAGGCTAAAATCTCAGAAAGGAAGTTGCTAGGCTTGAAATACATTCTCCCTTCTCAATTTTATCGCTGTTTGAAGTTTGAAAAATATTTCCTCAACATTTAGAGATAAGAAACACTAAAAATAAGAATCAATTGAAGTCTTTGCTAATGTAAAGCTAGATTTACTTAATTAAATCAATGCAGCTCCACATTTTACCTCAATATATTTTCACTTTTCTTATATTTCTACTTTGTGGACCATATTGTCATAGAAATCACTGAAAAAATTGAACATGACATGCTTTTCCCATTATATTTAAACTATATGACCCTATTTTTAAGGCCAATATTTTCTGTGGGAATGTGAATAGAATTGATCACCTTGCTAGGTTGCTCATGGTGGGGAAGGCTGAGGCAGCCCAAAATTCATCCTCCTGTTGCTGAACTTAAACTCAATTGATAAGTAACAAGAATAGACCAGGGAGAAGAAGAGCTGACTGGGTGATAGAAGAGCTGACTGGGTGATGGTGCACAGGGAATAAAAGGCTTGATCAATTCCAAAGCAACAAACATGCTGTATCTACACATTAATTATGTAATTAGGTGGCAGTATGTACCTGTGTCCTTAGCCAAACAACTCTTGATAATAAGTTCAGCTCACTTTAGCCACCTAAAAATATTACAGATATATAATGCATGAAAATATGACCTTAACATTGACTTCTGAAAGTTTGGAAATTGATTTTGACTTGATTTTGACCTTGAACAAGTTCATCATCACAAATGATGATGCTAAGATCAAATTACCATGTTTGATTGCATAGATAGTCATTTATCAGTGCCTACAAGCACTGTGATTGTCAATTTTGACACCTAGTGAGTAGCTCTGCATTAGCTTTTCACTTAACAAAATTACTTTGTCTTTACTTTACTTTTACTTATTTCAACTTCTACTTGTCAAACTAACTTGTCCTGCCAAAAGTTTGTGCAAGTTACTTTTGTAAGGGACAAGTTAGTGTCACAAGTTACTTTATTAAGCACTATTCACAAGTTAGTCAGGATTGATAACTGTCAATGCTTTAGAACCAGATACCCCATTCTTGTAGTCTGTACTTAGCATATGTCATCATATATGCTCAGATAGAACACAATGCCAATCCCAGATGTGATACTGCTTGCTGCAGCTGCAGTCCTTGCCATTGGGTTCATCTTGAAGATTGAGTCTTGATATGCTCTAGGCAGATCTACACCTAAACACTAAGGAAAAATGTATATCAGCATCTAAATGGTGATATTAGCATATATACAGCTAGCTACAACAGGGTAAAGTACAGTAACAAAGCCCTAAGTACCAGAGAAAACAGACTAGCTAGAACAAAGGAAAATATGGAG
>JASFDF010000153.1:0-44840 GCA_036937115.1 Nidularia sp. FH-822889
GTGGTGCAGCACATAAGCTGAAGCCAACATCCTACATTGTCTAGCATCTCTAGGTATCATAGGACTCACTCCTCAGCTGTACTGTCCTATTTGTCTGGCCATGTTTGGGTCTTGACAATATGTTTGCAAAGAGCATAGGAATCTGTGCTGCCAAAGAATATTTTACAGGCCCACATTCAATGACAAGAACTGTCATGAATTCACCTTTTCTTTTGCTGATTATCATTATCTTATCTTTTGGACTTATTACAGGAACATCTAATCTTGGGGATAACACATGGACACTGCATGGATACCATGAGGCAACTGTGCCCATGAGGACAACACAAGGCTTCATTCTTCTTATGATTGATCAATACTTACATGCATGGACCATGAGTAGTATATGCATAGTACATGAGTTAGGTGGTATTTAGTTACATTGTTTGTACTCAGAACTCCAGTCTTGAGCTGGTCATATCTCCACTAGCAATACAGTGCTCATCCTTACTCCCTTATCCTCCCCTCTCCCTGAGTGATTCAACAACCTCAACACTGCACTATTGGGTGTATTGCTTGTGTGTCTGACAAGAACTGAAGTTTGAGTATCTTTGCTGAGACAAGCAGCAAGACAAAAACCTGCTGTATCACTTGCAGAGCAAGCAATAATGCTAGGAATAAATTCAAAGTACACATAAATAGTCTTGACATACCTCCAACAATGATGTAGTCAAACTCATGATTTGCTACTTTGTTGGCTCTGAGCTCTGGGTAGGAACTGCTGAATAGCCACATGAGCTATTATAGCCAGATACCAGAGAAGATAAATGCATTTTTATGGAGCACTGAGTGAGATAGATCATTTGTCAATAACAATGTTGTTGCCATTATCCAAGATTGCACTGGGTCTTATACTGCCCAGCTTGCTGATCACTGTCTCAGTGATGGTTGCAGTGTGGGCTTGGTGTGGGCCTTCTGTGCACTGTTGATGTGTGCAGAACATGATAATCTTGATTTAACCTTGGCTAATTTTTAACTTCATAGGTAGAAGCCTTAATGCATATTACTGATACATTACTAGTTGTTAGTAGCTGCAATCTACATCATGCATTCATGGTGGCTGCCACAGACAGTCTGGTTCAACTACCATGAATGAATGAAACACTTTTTGTTTCATTCTGACTTTTGTTTCATTTTTATTTCATTCTATCCAGCAGAAAAAGATCTTCTTCTGTTTCATTCATCTCTAACAACTTTTTCATTCTGTCTCATTCTTTCTGTGAATCTACTTCATTTCTTTTTCATTCATTCAGGGCATCTATTTCATTCTTATATCAAAACATATGCTATGAGAAATAATTATGTAATTGATGGGAAACAATTTTAAATGCCTCATTTGAGATCCCTTCCTTTGACTCTTTCTGAATTTGAGCCTCAAATCTAAAAATACTCCCAAGGGGCCCTTCAGACCAGTGTAGCAAGCAGCAGCCTAAAGACAATACAGCTTGTGTTTTGTTTCCTTATTTGGAGGTACATAAAACCATTGAAATACCTGTCCTAAAAGAATGAAACAGAATGAAATAGGAATAAAATAGAATGAAATAAAATGAAACAGAAATGAAACAATTTGTCAGAAACAATGAGACAGAAAATGAAATGTTTGCTGTAGATGAATGAAAAGAAGAAGTTTTGTTTTTTTCTGAACAGAATGAAACAAAAAGTGTTTCATTCATTCCTGGTAGTTGAACCAGACACTCTGTGGCAGCCACCATGAATGCATCATGCAGTTAGTAGCTACCAGTCTACTAGTTCGCAGCAGGTTTTCCTGTGAGTCGAGAGCATCAGCATTGACCAAGTACTTAGTACGTCTGTTTAGTGTCGGGCTTTATTATGATCGATAGGGAGGAGGAAGCTGCACAGAAAACAGTGATAGAAGGTATGCAAGGCAGAACTGATAATGAGACCTGAGAGATGGAAGGACCACTGGTCCATCTTTGACCAATGCCTACACCTGCACATTCATGTACACCAACATAACTCGCCATAAATGCCAAACTTTGCCTACGAGGTTTCCCGATTTATTGATGCATGCAGTGTAGAATTATCTTAGAAAATTTCTCCAACAGATGCGCTACCTTGTGTAGGGCAATTCCGAAATAGCTTCAAGAGAGGGAGTGACCTCAACGAGCATTTTCTCGAGATCACCCAACCATAAGTCTTGGGGCGGGCCAGTGACAAGGCCAATTTCCGTAACTTTCGGCCTCGAAAATCTTCCTTCTGCGAACGCATATTACTGCAGAATAGATTCTAATATGCCAATAATTATTGTTAGCGTCATAGGGCTTGAGTTGCTCTATAAAATAGGATTGATTATCACATTATCGATCTCTCCCTGAGAAAATATGACTTATGGGTCCCATTGCTATCTTCTGGCATCACTATGGTAAAAGACACTCCCAACGACTGAAGGTGCAGAATTAGTGATGCAATGAGATATAGCCAATCAGAAGAGAGATCTGGAATTATCAAGTGAATATGTCGTGGATTTCCAAGTAACAAAACATCAACGGTCTGCTCGATACTTTCGAATGAAAGTTTATAGTATCCAGTGAAACTTAAAGTAGTGAGGCTCCGAGTATGCGCACAAATAAAATGGAGTAAGATCATCAAATGAGGTCTCCACAGGTAGTGCATCCGCAGATCCAGCTTAATAATATAAAGTCGGGGAAATGAGTCGCGAATGGCAGGCTTAAAGGTGCTAATGTTTGATCACGTTTCTCCGCAATAGTTAAATGCAGGAATTCCAGGTTTAGTCGATGATTGTGAAGGAGTAGCGACAGATGGTTGGTGAATGGGGGACATTCGGCTTGGATGGGTATAAATGATATGATCCTGCAGAGTTTCGAAAAATGATCCGGATGTTCATATAAACGGTTCATGTCGAATCAGAGACAGCAAACGTACAGGAGATTGCAAGTGTTTGAAGTGTTGAGGAGAATGGCAAAGTATTTCATAGTACTGTCAGCCTTACTTGAGCTTATAATATCCGTTCCCAGTGCCACATCTAGTTCCTCGAGTCTGGGGGAATTTCAGGCGTGCAAACAAGTGCAAGGTAGAAGGTGAGCATTCAAGTTTCAGCTTGACCAGTCGGACCCTGAAATGAGCCATTCGTGAGCGTTGAATTCACCAGATCCTGGAAACCGTACATGGCTTATTGTGCACGAACTTGAAGTCATCGAGTCAAGGCCTGCTCAGTTTCACTGGTGTGAATAGTTTTTGCAGAGGCCTCTCGTGCCCTGTTCGAATGGGACAGGGTGGGTTCGTTGAACAAGGGGTATTTTTACCAGCAGTTTGAGCGTATCTTCATAGAGATAGTGCGTGACGATGTACCATGTATCATCGGGGAGGGAAATCAGGACACTAGACATGGTGTTCTCGGTGGTGTAGATATCCAAGGGGCGTCTAGGAGTCGAAATCCACCCTTTACAGAAGATGATGGTTCCAGAAGTAGTTTCTCTGTACCAACTCTGCATACAGAAGCTGCATAGCAGCGTGTCGTGAGTGCAACATGAGAGTCAACGATAGCACCCGGCGCGGCCAGTGGGATCATCTTTGTCAATCAAAGTTGGAAAGTCTCATCACGTGCAAGCGCGTCGTCAGCCTAAAGCTCGGCATTCCACATATGGAAAGTAGCTTGATGCACCTGTCTGAGGCTCCCTTTTATAAAGAGTGCGCTCTCTCTTTTTCCTGCCTCACACCCTCTTGCCTTAGAACAGCCATCAGTCCCCCCAATTCTTCCCCCTCCTCCGCATCCATACCAACCTCTAATACACCTAAGTTAACTCTTGTACAGCTGTCCTGTCGATCTCGACGAGCATCCTTGATACGCGTTGCTCAGGGTGTCACACCAACGTTGTCAGCCTTCATGGTGCGATGCTTCAGTTAGCCTTATATGATCCCGTCCATCATCTCCTCGTGCGACCTGCTTCCGACATATAGGCCGCCATCTCTTGTGTTCAAATTATGAGCTCATCGTCAGCCACCGAATGTTTGATGCAAGCCAAGCCCCATAATACATGCGGCTTCTATTAGATCTTCCTATATGTTGCTCCAGTTCAGTATGACCCGGTTTCATCCTGTCTTGGATCGGTCATACCACTTGAACCTCGGGCATCAGTCACCTTTCTGAGGAGCACACCAAGTGTAGTACTCCGCTGGGCTTCAAAATCCGGTATTCACTGTCGCATCGAGGGCACATCTCGGCTATGATTTCGATATCGCAACTCTTGAGTTATAAATTACAGAGTTCGGGGTAATCCTGGCAGAAAATTTGGTCAGTTCTTCGTTGTCCATTTTCAATTTCGATATATCAGCCATTCCCACCCCATATCCTCAACCGCGACATATCTATATCTCCCGTGTTGAGTCCTTCTTCCCCTCCGCCTTTCTTCGGCCTCGCCAGCATCTAGTCCTTCCACGCTCCTCTGAGTTAGATTAGAGGTATTGGGAAACTTTGAAAGTGCGAGGGGTGGCTGACCCAGGGTGAGTCGTCGTCGCACTACATTCCGACCCGCCTCACGGCCCTGCCACTTTATACCTCCCTTCTCTGGGAGCTGTCGGAGTAAGAGGGTGGCTGTCGACTTCCCAGCGGGTTTGCGTCGTACTGGTGCTTCTCCTCACGATTACATACCGACGAGATCTCCACGAACTTCACCCACACCGCTTTCCCCCACAACTACTCCTTCCTTCGACTTGACTGACATAACCCCATTCCTTTATTTGATGTCGCCGACACATTGTCTTTCTGAGCGCATTTCGATTAGGTTAGAGGTATTGAGAGTTTTTGAGAGTGCGAAGGAAGGCTGGTGACCGGTAAGTCCTCCCACAACTTCGTACTCCCGGCTAGCGTCCTTCGTGGCTCCCTCTGGCTCGATCTGTGTCTGGTGTGTGCTTGCTTCGCTGCTCTCGCTCGTCTATCTGCTCTCGGGCGTCTCTACTTGCGTCTGTCATATATATGCTCGGGTCTCCCTGTGCTTCGCCCCTTTCTGTGCTCGAGTTTCCGTTGGTCTCTGTTCTGCTCGCTCCGTTGGTCTCTATGCTGGTCTCTGCGCCCTATCTTCTCTTCTGCACTGAACTCGATATGTATTGGCTCCGAGAAGTGTATGACCGACTTGCTGTCAATTATGCTATCTGCTCTGCTCTGCGGCTCTGACTCCGGTGCACTACTGGCTCTGGCGGAGGCTTCGTGACTGATTTTGGCGACTTTTGACTCTCTGGCTCTGGCTAGTACTTGCTCTTGCTCTTACTCCACTCTAGCTGTCTTCGGCTCTAGATATGGCTCCTACACTAGCTCTGACTCTTGCTCTTGCTCGGTCTTCGACTCTTGCTCTGGCTCCGAGAAGTTCCCCCGATCGCCCATTTTCGATTTTGTATTCAAGTTGCACGCACCAAGGGACACGGGCGGAGGAGCGAGACGGAACGGGAGGATATAGGAGGGATGGGATGGGAGGAATGGATGGGATGGGATGGGAGGAATGGATGGGATGGGATGGGAGGAATGGATGGGATGGGATGGGATGGGAGGAATGGATGGGATAGGATGGGATGGGAGGAATGGATGGGATGGGATGGGAGGAATGGATGGGATGGGATGGGATGGGAGGAATGGATGGGATAGGATAGGATGGGAGGAATAGATGGGATGAGGAGGACGGATAGGAAGGAAGGAAAGAAGGAAGGAAAGAAGGAAGGAAGGACTGGATGGGATGGGAGGACAGAACGGATGGGATAAGAGGGACGGAACGGATATAGGAACAGGAGGAACTGAGCCCAGTACGACGCCAGACGAAGAATGCATTGACATCGTCTACGAACCGTGCCTCCACGGGCCGACTCTCATCAACGTGAAGAACCTGAACTGGAACCTAATCATTTCTAAGTTTCTTTCAGTTCTTCGAGAGGTGCAGTAATTGACATTTACAGGTTTTCCCGGGGGCGGAGAGGATTCTGATTGAATTCAGGCCTCTACCTCGTGCTCCCTTGTCGTGGGCCCTGGGCTTAGACTCGTAATGTCGACCAAAAGCACGTTGAAAAGCTCCTTTCTGTTCTCTCTTGCAATAGTACCGTCACGTAGCGCTTAAAATCAGCTCAATGTAATCATTTTATTTCGACTTGCACACGAATCCTGAATGAGCATAGAGTCGATAATTTTCATTTCACGAAGATGCCCTGGTGAAGTTGAATTAATGCCCTTTAGTTCATGTGTAATATATTATGAGATACAAATACGACTTGGTCATGCTTGCCGAAATCGTGATCTCTTTTTCTCTAACCCCAGTGCTAGCCTCGGATTGACGGCTACGATCGCCGCTAAAAGAACTTGTCCTTCCACAGATAGATCAGGAGGCAGAGGAGTAGCACGATGAGAACAAGATCGAACTCCTGGGAACCGCGCTGCACCCAGTACGTGCTCCAATGCTCGCACAGCGCGGCGTGCTGGAAGAATGAATATGGTAACGTCAGCCTGGGGATCACAGAAATGTAAACCGGAAAGAAAACGCACTGCAATGCGCTTCGCTTGATTCGCTCTTTTATCATTGATCCATTCCTGGAAGGACTTGGACTCGTGATCGGAGGAGGATGGGCCGAGCGCCTCCAGCTCGCGGATATAGCTGGTGGCGGAGGGGAAGAAGTAGAGCACCCGCCCGGGCTTATTCCGTGGCTGTTCTAGAGCAGCCGGTATTCGTTAGCTATATATGTCCGGGTAAACGGAGGTGGGGTAGGCGGGACGGGTACGCACTCCGAATTGGATAGACGATGTACGGGAATATCGCCTCATATCGCCTATTTGAGAGAGTGCTAGGTATCCACTGTTCTAGCTCTTCCTCTGTCACGAAGCTATCGCGCGGTGGGGTTAGACTATCGGTGGGAGAAAAAGGAAACTTTAATGCTCACTTTCGTTTGATGCATCTTTTGCAACAGCGCGTTCGACACGCCCAGAAGACGTCTTCGACTTTAGGAGCAAGACAGAACTGCGTTTGTTGATCAGATTTACTATAGTCCAATAGACAATATTACAGTATAATTACTTACATGACAGTGATTGTCAAAAGCAAGACTGGCATACTGGGGCTCCGTGAGATCTGAGGGGCATTCTGGGAACTCGAAAATGGTCCGCAGGGAAGCTCGCCAGACTGATTTTGCATCGCGGGACATCACTATCTGACGCATTCTTCTCGTCGTCCGTGCCAAGTGTAGCATGTCCTGCGGATGGAGGTGGCTGAATATCTAGGATACGACACGTCGTGTGAGCACCAAGCTGATGCCGATACGTCGAGAAAAAGACGACGCACATCATACAGGATATCCAGAGGCATAGTCGTCAGCAGCGAGAGTGCCCCCTTCTCGCCGACCTTGATCGGCGCCTTCGTGCGTCCTCCTTTCTGGTGGAACACGGTGTGCGGGCCTTGCCATGTCGGGGGTCTGTCCACGTCAATACGAGTTGTATGCCATGGATTCCCACCAAAGTGTGCCATTAGAGTCGCGGGTGGGATATGCGTCGGTGAGACTTGCGTCTAAAGGACATGGCTTGTTATAAGGGGAGCGAGGCGCCGTCATGCATGTGTAACATTGTTGTATCATCCCGGGCTCGGGGCAATGCAAGAGAAACATCTTCGGGGTGACGTGTGACGTGTGACGAATCTAAGAATAGGCCCCGGCAACAAACCGGCCTCCTATCTTGCTCCCTTTTCGTTTAAACTCTGTTACTATCTCCGTGCTAGCCCAGTGACTGCCAGGAATGTCATCTTGCTCTTGATAGTTCATCATCGCTAGGGTTTGTCTTCGTACAAAAGGAGGCCTCGCACCGTTTTCTGCTGTATTTTTCTGCTAACCCCCCTAAAATTTCGCTTTTCTTTCGCCCGCGGCCCACCTCAACGCAACCGGAGGAAGTCCAATCCACTCGGGGACATGCATTTTTAACTGCATCACTTGACAGAACCTTTCATAATACCCTTTCCAGCTCCGGGCTGTTCTCCCCTACGGCGGATGGGACGTTTCAAAACGTGTCCTGATCTTGATCTAGTTCTCTCATTCTCCAGGACCAAGCTGCCATTATGCGGATATCTGAACGCTCGCAGGTTTTTCGAAGACCAAGACCGGCAGAAGATGAGGGAAAGCCAGCACCTGGAATTTCGTAAGTAGCCCGGTCTCCAGAAAATTCACCACCACCCACTAAATTATATGAAACGGCCATTAACTTAGGTCCGTCAATGACTCGTTCTTTTATTTATTACCTTCAAGATATCGAATGACCGCGGCTGCGCAGCGCAGTCATACCAAGTGCTTGAAGTTAAAGAGTATTCCACTTTGTTCCGCTTATTTTCGCACATATTTATTCCTCTCTATCGAAATCTTGCAATGCTCTTGGTTAAGCTTTCAAGTTTCACGATCGTTGAAGGATGAAGGGTGGACTGAGTCAACACTGTAGCTCGAAGTCAACTTCCTTGGTCTCGAGATCGCCGCTGCCTCGCCATATAGCGCTCTCATAGAACTTTGGACTTCGTTTTCCTCGAGATCGCGATCCGAGGATCTAATAACGCAAGAATCAAGATGGCCTTCAAACACGTTGGCATACTCGGCGACCAAACGTCAAGTGACATGTCGACGGGGATCATAGCTGATCACTGGCACAGTCATAGATAAGTTAAAGTTGATCTGCTCTAGTCAAGAGTGGCGTAGCGCCTTGAGGCTGCTGTCGTGGTCCGGGCCGGAACCCTGCGCTGGAAACGCGCCGAAGTGATAACAAAGTTGATTAGTGTCACAGAATCCTACAGCCAGACGTGCGAGAACAAGTGCAGCAACTATCAAAGCAGAAAATAAAAACGTCAGTATAACTTAACAGCAGTCCATAAAACAGCATCTCAACAGAGGCTCCGCTTAATCCTCCCACCCTGCTCTCTCCATCTCCCTCTTCACCCTCCTCGCCTCCTTCCGCTCCTCGTCCGTCATACACGCCCACTCCGTAACGCCTCCCACGCTCTCTACCAGCTCCTCCTCCCACCTTTCCTCCATCTCCAGCTCCTTCTTCGTCTTCTTTCTCGGAGGAGGGGGCGGCAACGGGGGTGGGGGCGTGCGCCGATTCGGGTGGAGGGGCGCGATACGCGAGAGCATGGAACGCGAGGACTTGAGGTACGGCGAGTACGCTGTGCCTCCGACGGGTGTGGCGGGCCGCTTTACAGAGGAGGTGGAAGAGGGGCGCGGTGTGGGGAAGGGCGACCCCGGGAGGGAGTTCACGCGCCGGATAAGCTCGGACATGGGGGTGGATTTTGTGCGGGGTGCGATTGTGTATCGTGAAGAGAGGCTGGGGAAGAGGGACTCCTTCGGTGGGTCTGGTACGGGCTTGCTTGAGCTGGGGTCGGGGGTTACGTGTGTTTCGGGTTCGGGCTCGATGTTCTCCTGAAGAAAGATGTTAGTCGAATGTGTTGAATAGAAATGAGACAGTGGATTGCATACCTTGACTTCGTCTGCTTTGGCCTCCGGCCGCTCCGCGTCGAGTTCGGTGTCGGGCATCTGGAGGGGCTCGTCTTCGACATTAATAGCGGTTTTCTTTCCACCTTTTTTCGCCTTCCCCTTCTTCGTCCCTTTGTCCCGTTCCTTACTCTTCTTACTCTCCTTCATAGGCTGCTTCTGCACATAAATCACCTCTTCCGTAGCTTCTGGTTCTATATCGCCCCCATCCTCGTCCTCCGACACCATAATGGTTTCCCCCTTGCCTTTCGCCTTCGACTGTACCGGTTTAGCAGCAGAAACCGCAGCGTCGTCCTCGTCGTCGCTGCTCCAAATCACCTTCTGCTTCTTCTTCGAGCTGCCAACAAGTTCGTCCAACCACGCGTCGTTCTCCTTGCTGGTAGACGACTTCCGCTTCTTTGTAAATGCTGGCTTGAGCATGCCTCCACCTTCTGCTTCAGAGTCGGGAGCTGAGCTCAGAGAAGTCAGAGAGTCGGGTTTACTCGCGGCCAGTGCAGGCCCAGTTGTAGGTAGAGTTGCATTTGTAGATGCGTCTACAGCATCTCCAAAATCGTCGTCGTCGTCAATGAACTCCTTGCTCTTGAATACCTCTTTCTCATTCCCCTTACCCTTCCCAGTTGCGTTATTCTTCGAAGCGGGCATAGTAATCAGCACCTCCATTTGCATCTTCGGCTTCGCTGCCTTCTTGGCCTTCGCGCTTCCTTTGGGCTTCGGTTCCTCTTCGCCAACAGCCCCACCCTCTTCCTGAGCAGCCACTCCACCCTTCTTTTTCCTCGGTTTCCTGGGTTTAACGGTCTTCTTCGCGATTTTAGCAGGTGCAGCCCCCATGGTGGGATCTATCGTTGAAGGTAATATAGTGGGGTCAATTATCTCCGGCCCCGGTTGAGGCTGGGCAGGACCACCGCTGAACGAGGACGAGGACGACGGAGCAAAGAACGTAGGTGGGGGCGGCATCCTGCACATGTCGGCAGAATCATCCATATCAATACAGACGTCCTTCACCCCCGCCGGGAGATCCTGGTCAGAATCGAGCTCATCGACGGGGTGGGACTTGCGCTTTCTCTTTCCCACCCATTCCGGAGAGTTCATGACACTGAAAAGAGAAGAAGGCGACGAGAGCGGTCCGTCAAAGTCCGTTGCGGGGTTCGGGAGAGTCTCAATGTGGGGCAGGTCGTATTCCGTTGCTGTCGACGTGGGTGGGGGCGGATCGGAGGGTGGGAGTTGGGAAGAAAGGAGGCGAAATGGGATGGGACCGGCTACTGGCGATGTAGGGACAGGGAGGGAAACTTGGGAGGCAGAATATATTTGGGGCGGGGGTGGGGGTGTGGTATGTTTGGGTATACTACGTTTAGGAATGGGGCGGGGTTTAGGTCGGGCTTTGGGCTGTCCGTCCAGGGGATCTGAAGAAGTCGTTACTTTGGGTGTTCTGGGGTCTAAAGGTTTCGCAGCAGGTTTCGCTTTCGCTTTGGGCTTGGGCTTCGGTTTCGGAGGCAGTAGGGCGAGTTCATCGTCTTCGTCTGAGGTAAGTTCTATGACGTTGTCAAATGGCTTAGCTGTTATCTTGGCACGTTTCGCTGAAGAGGTGGATGGAGGATAATCGTCCATGGCTTCCACAAAAGTGGGCTTCGTATTTCGTTGGCGCATCTTTGCACGATCTGCAATGCTGCTGGGGAGCATATCCAAGTGGAAGCCAAGAGGATAATCAAGGCCTGCTTGGGGCTCATGCGAAGCAGAAACCATGCTGGATGCTGCGTGTCCTGTTAGATTGAGTCTTGAATCCATAGGAAGTCCTGGAAATCCTGTCTTGTTAGAACATGATATAGAGAAGTCTTCAACTTACTTACCGCTCTGTAGTTTGTCCGGCACCATGCGCGGAACCCTTTCTTCATCTTCGCTATCTGCTATCACTTCATCTCTACGATCTATGGGGATTTCCATGTTTCTGTCAAACGCCCTCAATTTGCAAGCAAGCCTTGCGTGGAGGTGGTGGAGATTGAAGGCAAATTCAGTCTGTTCAGTGGCGGCACGGTTAGACTCGACGAACTGGGCCTGGGGTAACGTGACGGCGTGGTAGCGTGACAGGACGCGTCTTTGTGATCGTGACCGTGCGACTCATTCAACGTTTACTGAGACTCTCGAACGACGCAGACTCGACAATATCATGATCATGCCACGAGGGAAAACTGGCGAAAGTTGGCGAACCAGTGACTTGATATATTTCCACTTTTATTAGGCACCCTCAGCTATTCTCCCTGATTCTATCGCTTCCGAGGTTGATATAACCCACACTTTGGGAAAATTACACTGCCGACTCGTTAAATCTCTTGGCCAGATATAACTTTCCGCATCGCCGAGCAGGATGAAGAGCTGTACATGTTAAAATAACGTCCCAGCAAGGGACAAAATGTTATAAGGGCGATAAACGAGCGAAGATACAAACAGTAGACTACGTCGTTTATAAGTAAATAAATAAAACAAACTCAGTACGAATATACGAAACTAATACACCAATTAAGATGGGCAGTGCACCGCTCCGGCACTTACTCCTTTCCTATCCGGGTAACACGGCAAGCTCGCAATTATTTCCAACAGTACATTGGAGTCCGAAGACAAAAATACTATCTTGGAAACTATTGCTTAAGCTTATGGTAATCCGTAGAACGTCTTACTACAAGCTCTTGATTCAGATTCTTTGTAGTCTGGACGCGGAATGGTTAACGGCATGAAGCCTCTTACTTTTTTGATTGAGTTGTCGATCGCACACTAATCATGAACATCCTTCATATACAGCCTTACACACCTGATTTCTCCACCGACCATACTATCTAGATTGATTCTCTCACATACAGCGTAATCTCGAATCAAGTCTGGGAGCGCCGAGCCTGCTTTGGGTCCAGGAGAAAAAACCCTCGTATCAAGATCCAAACACTCCAAGATGGTGGTGGCCCCGTGAGAGCCTCTTTGTTGCGGCTGCTTTCTAGTGACCGTGGATATCACTCAACAATGGGTAGCATGTTATAACGATGCGCGCTAAAGAGGGTCATCGTGTTCCTACAGTCCCTTTGGTCTTCCAGCCATCTTGCCAATACTTAATATGCCTCCATATTCTAACAGTTATTCATCTTGGAATGCGCCAGGTACATAGCTGTCCATACATTGTGAGCAGACATTCATAGCTCCAAGTTAAATATGCAACTAAGGTGCTAGCTCGGGCTCCGTTCTTATTATACCTGCCCTTATATTTTCGCATGCAGCCTTCAACACAGCATCATGAATTGGAACCTTCCACCTCTTCTCCATCTTATCACAATGTGTCTATACTCGAACACAGGCTGTCCTAACAGTTGGACAATCCATCAGCCTTCCATATAAACTCTTGTTACTGCGTGTTGATTGGCTGGCCTTGACGCCAATCCCATTTTTAAACGCCCCGCACTTTTTGTTGCTGCGATGTCACTTGTTTCAGCTGGATTAGGGCATTTGTGCTAGAAAATACGCATTCGCATAAGTAAGTGGTTGTCGCATTTTTCTGACGTTGATTGTTATCTTAGCTTCATCCATCTCTGTGCAGTGTTGTCCATTTCGTGTTTTTTACTTGTCATTGTACAGGCCCAATATGCCGTCGAGCGGCCTTTCTACTTCAAATATTCTGGCAGACGTTACCGCTGGGGCTTCCATTCGCGCAGATATAGCCCTCTTCAATACCTTCTCTTTTCTTGGGGTTTTCTTAATCAGCGCTATTCTTCTGCCTGCACTCTTTTCTCCAAATGTGCACCGCAGCAAGCCTTGGTTTGGCCAAATTATCCCATGGCTGGTGTATTCGGTCTCTTATCTTGTTATTGTGGGTCGCCAATTAGGACCGGCGCCTCCATTTGGGGTATGCTTGTTCCAAGCTGCGTTGATATATGCGTCCCCTCCATTGTACGGATTTACTTGTCGTTTTCCCTTGATTCCTGACAGACTTTTGCAGGTGTTCTGTTGGCACTACGTGCTTCGTCATTGAAGTATTATATATTTCAACTTCATACTATATGTGAATTCGTATTGATATATATCGCACAGTTCTACCTTCAGCTAACTTCTGCCTTCTCTGATGTCAGATTTCACCCAAGATGGACAACCTTTGTATGTTTCTAACAACCATAATTAAATAAACGAAACTGATAAGACATTTCTACAGCTAGTTGTGTTTCCTGCTGCCATATACACAGTTGTTTTTTTGGAAGTTCTTCTGGTGAAATTTTATTCGTCTTACAAGCTTTAGCATGGTTTTACTCTACCTTGCTTTTAGATTTTAGAAAATCCGTTGGACGTTCAGCGTGATGTACTTTCACATTTATACTGCCATGTCACAACTGGAACTTCGTGAGTGAATGACTCTATCACTAAGTTCTTTAAGCTCATCGACTTAATACCTTCTTCCTGCAGGAGCATAGTTAGCGGTATTTTGGTGATTCTTTCCGGCATCGTCATGTTTCCTCTTGAGAGTGAGCTCTTTTATGTGTAACCATTTGAGTACCAATAACATCACTATGCAGTCTGGATTGGTATACTATTATATCGCCACTGGTCTACTTTCAGATCTGCGAGTCAAACAAATCCCTGTATTTCGCTCTCGATCTTTATCCGGATAATACTCTTTACAGTCACGGCATTACTCGCAGTCGGGTAGGTGATTGACTCCATCTATTCGACAACAATTGACCCATAGTGGTTCAAGGATGAGTGCATTTATTATCACACGTGCAAGCTCCTCCGTTGTCCCATGGAGTGTTGCACTTCCAACACGTATGTAGTTCCATTGTACCAAGCATCTTCCGTTGACCATTGTATCTCTCGTGAAGTTCCTACCATTGCTGCTCTTGCCTTTGGGACTCAAAAAGTAAGTAAATTCACTAAGTTACATTTTTGATTGGGAAACTAATTTGCCCCTGAAAGGATATCTTGCAAACATATATATTCTGGAAGAAGATGTCAATCCCAGAAAATAAGCTAGTGGGCGTAGAATCGGAGTCCTCCGGATCTATAACTTTTGCACCCATTACAAGTTTAGAGCCAAAGCCAACTCCAGGGAGCGTTGCAGAATTTCCAATTAGGAATGTCTGTTAATAATTTGTCGCCAATAGGACGATGTACAATCAGGTGTATGATTTTTTATTTTATTGAGGGGCTCGTTAATTTTTAAATCTATGTAAAACATGTAGCTCTACCTAAATTGTTTTTCTTAATGGCGACTGACGGTCTAAGCCTGAATTCCAACTGGACGACTCGGACCAGCGCAAAGTCCCTCAAACAGTAAAACCACTACGAAATCCCAGAACTACAATGACCCATTCGCTGAGGTTCCTAAGATGCATGAACATAATGTTCTAGGTAAAATCAAAAAAACTTCCTATAACCATCATCTGACGAAACTCTCAGTCTATATTCTCCTGCATTTCCATCAATCAATTCATCTCCTTCCAACTCTATGCACCCAAGGCGTTCGCGTCCCTCTTCTCGGATGAAATTCTCCTCGTCCTTGTAAGTGGGCCGCCCTCTGGCTATTTCAGTGTGTATCACCTCATCGCGCATCAATTTTAACCACTCCAGTAAAGGCTTCGTCGTCCACCTCTCTGTTCTTGATTGGAACCAACCCAGATGTCCCCCTTTGGTGGTCGTTACCATTGCCGCTAAGCCATTGTTCCCACTGACGCCATCGTCAGGAAGACAAGTCACAACAGGATCATCTTGGGAATTGATAGCTAAGAAGGGAACCCCCATGTCGCCTAAGCCACCATGACTGGATGCCCACTGATAGTACTCCTCTACAGTAGGAAACGGAAATGCAGGCGGGTTGCCTCCAACTTTCCTCATGAATATATCGTCGAACTTGAGCAAAGTGGGTAGCTTGAGAGCAAGGACAGAAGGATTTCTGAACAAATTGCATGATCCGGGAACTTTCTAAGGGACTTCTCGTGCCTTTTAACAAGCTTCAACATATTCCAGCCCATGCCGCGCGCATAGAGATTCTTGCCAAGAAAAGTCCCTACTAGGCTATTGGAAGACCCTTTTGTCAAGCGCAAAACGAACGTATAAAACCAGTACATACCTATTACCATTAGTTTCGAGATCCCATGGCTTTCAAACGATTAATGTGACATAAAAAGGAAAATAATAACCAACGAACTCACGCATGACAGGACTGCCACTGAAAGAAGTCGGCTATCGTTCTTTTCTTCCGCGACGTACTTCGTCATAATGTTCGCGTCCATGGAAAACCCCAGTCCATGAAGAGGTGCTTGTGTGTATTTTCTGGAGATATACATCAAGGCCTGTCGTAAATCATCTGTGTCACCAACTGTGAATAATCGTGGACTAGTAATGCGAACGCCTGCACCTATATATGTGACATTATATGAGTTTATATGCGGAAACTAGTGCGTGAATAATTTACCGACATCCTCTGAATGTTACAACCACCGCTCGATATCCCAAACCTCCTTCTTGAACAGGTTTACAAATAGGTGACAGAATTGCTCTCAGATAAGGCTCATGCGAGCCTGCAAGATATTGGCGCCCTGAGTTTCTGGTGATAAGGAAAAGATATTAAATAGTGAACTTGCCTCCAGTAAGACCATGACTGACCACAATAATTGGTACGTTATCTCCATAAATTGTGAAATCTGGGGGCGTAAATCGAGGCCGCTGGATACTTTGTATCAGTATGTAAATTATTAATTGAACAAGATTCCTCTAACACAGTACCACCAACTTTCAATCGAATAAATCTCCTGCCACACGGCACATAGCTTCAAGTCTATGGCTTCGTCACGTCTTGAGTACCAGTGACTTACCTCCTGTACCACACTTGATCAATATGTGCGAAACCTTCAATTAAGTTGTAAAGCGTCTGTAAATGCCTACTGCCAAGCATCTGTCAGAGTTAGTTGCAACGAAACACGCAGAGAGCTCGCCTATATAACCACCACGCTGACCGATATGGGGTATATATACTAGGACATCGTGTCTGTATGAGGGTCTGAAATGATATGTCCGGAGTATTACTAGCTTGAAAATTTGTTTGGGGCCACGTTGATAGCATTGCGGGCTGCAAAGAAAATCGGACTGTCGCTTGACCATTCGAGGTGGATCATATCCCAGTCATTGCGAGAGGGAGACAATAAGAAACCACAAGAGGGGGCTCAGCGCTCTGCTAGCACAGATGTTAATGCCATTGAACCATGATAGCAATCACGATAACGGGATAGCCGCAGCTTAATCATGATCCATGCCGTTCAGTGATCTATCACTGGCGGCCGCGATGTTGAAGAAGGCCCTTTCCGAGTCGTACCAGTTTCATGAACCCACCACCATCCATGCCGGACGGCATTATTACCAGGAATGTAATGATTGATCTGGAGTCTGGACGCCAGCGCTTGATGACATGACGTGACCAGAATCCAGTGACCGAGCTTCGCAGAGAAACAACGCTACTGAAATGTTCTCACCGTGAGGTGATAACTTCGAAGTCTGAAGGGACCAGCGGCTATGGCAGGGGAAAGTTGCAGAGGTTCAAACGAAGATGTACGGACCGAGCATTGTTTGCGATTGTTATAACTGAAAGCTAGCCCCCAGACATATGTCACCTTCGGGCTTGCTTAGGACTGGAGCGCACTCAGACTCATGTCGATCCCACTCCTCTTACATGCCTGCTTATGCCAGCTCCATCATCAGGGCATTTGAACTCATTGGACCTTCTTGGTGATCTTCAGCGTTTTACTTAGAAAGTCTACAGAATGCAACACACACTCGCTCACGTCACGACGTTATCATCAAGACATCTGACGGTTCGTCCCGACAAATCCGTTCCATTTCAACTTCCATGAACGGCCATCTAGAGATAGCATGTGAATACTGCTAGTGTTGTTTCACGTATAGACGAAGTTCTGCTGCGGCCATTGCTCCTGCACGGGGTGCTCTGGAAAATTGCGCATCCGATACTCGGGGCAAATGTTCAGACCTCGATTTTTCAAGGACACTTCGAAGAGGCTATCTGGTTAGGGAGGCTCTCGTACCTTGATTCTTCTACCTTTAACTTGCTCATTTTAAACTTTCCTTTACGCTGTGAAATTCTTCCCATGCTAGATCCTCTGCCTTTAGATCACCTCTAATGCTTTTGCCTGTTGAATGAGCTTATATTTTCGAACACATACAGTGAGAAATTTCAACTTCTCGCAGATCTTGATATTCATGACGTTATGTGAAAGCAAAGGATCTCTGAATATTCAGTATTTTGCAGGTGGTTGCTCCCCACCCTCCCCATTGCCATATCATGCGTGACGTGTCCATAAGCTGACGTTGTCATATGAACACTGTAAGTACGTGTATCTCGTCGAAATTGCAGTTCTGAACTGTAATGATACATATATTCTTGATCCGTTTCCGCTATAAGAGTTTTGCTTTATACGGGACCGACGACAGTTTACAGGCAAAGATATCTGCATCGGCGTTCCAGGCGATACTAATAGGATCCTTGGACAGTCGGCCGCTCCCAAAAGTGTGTTTGGTCTTCCATCTTTGTATCAGTGCCTCATGATTCATGAACTTCTCTGCATATTAATATACTCCTTGATTCCTAGACATGATGGATTGACATCCGATACGATTTTAATTTCTCCACTGAGTACAAGACTATATCTCGTGGTGTATTATCCGTTCGTGTGGTTTCTTCTCTTATCTTTCTTTCTCTTACCGTCATACCAACGCCTTCATCTGGTACCCATACCTCATGATGTACTTATCTCGTGATCAGAGCCATCGTACAAGGGTGCGAATTCAATGAACTCAACGTGTAGCCAACCCATTCCTACCGCCTTTGTTCATAGAAATTTACAGCGGAAGGTCTCATCACCAATCTGAATTATTGAAATTGAAGTTGCAGCTCTAATCATTCATCTAGATGGAATGTTCAATCCTTAGACTCCACTCCTAGGACCCTCTTTGAATATGTTCTGTGATAATGTACCCCAAATTATTGCTGTCATTCGAAAGACCGAAACGCAGCACTACTAGCTCCGGTTGCTTCTTCGACGTACTGGCCCGATTCAAGTAATCATTGACAGTAGATTTGAAATTTAAGCCTCATGCTTCAGACATTTCCATCAGGATGATCTAAGTACCACATCGCGTACTTATGGTCTCTCAATACTCCTTGGTAAGAACTCTTCCTCTTTAGTTATTGACTAAAATTGGACTCGTGTACATCAAGGCTATCATATTCTCGATCGAAGATCGCCCAAAGATCGACACATGGATAATGTTTATCTCCTTCACCAGGCTCGTAGCCCGGGGTCGTTCTTAAACTTTAATGCATGAAGTCTATCATGACACACAATGCCATCGTAAGCAAGCCTCTACCGCTTCGATCAAGTTAATAGCGTTTCCTATTTGACAAGCTTATGACTGCATCAGCATGCGGGCATGCGTACACTATCAATCCTTATATCCGTATATCTTTGATCACAGTCTCTCGAACTGTTGATTTGCTCGAGTCATTGGCTGCCAGCTGATATAGGTGGAAACATTTGGGTGGTGGAGTGGGCCAATATTTGCGAGTCGGAAAACTACGAGTCTGACTATTGGCCCCAACTCCAGAAGATCATTCTACTCTTCATAAGTGATCATCGCAACTCGCATTACCTCACTTTAAATAGCCTAATCGTTCTCCAGGTCTTATTGCTGCACTTGCAGCCTCGCTTCCTTCCTCTAAACTGGATATGCCTCCCAACATTAATTTGATCAACGTATTTAACACCTTCTCATTCATTGGAGTCTTTTTAACCAGCGCCATTCTCGTTCCCGCTCTCTTATCTCGGCACATCCGTCGCAGTAAATCCTGGTTTGTCCAGCTCATGTCATGGCTGGTTTACTCGTTTTCTTTCCTCCTACTCGTTGGTCGCCAATTGGGACCGGAGCCTCCTTTTGGGATATGCCTATTCCAAGCTGCGTTGGTATATGCATGCCCTCCTTTGTACGATTCTACTTAACACAATTTGGATTCAGAACATTGTTGACCAATTTATTTAGATGCTCCATCGGCACAACTTGCTTCGTTATTGACGTACGTAATGATTGCTGACGATCTACACTGCGCATTTGACGTTATTCTCGTAGTTTTACCTCCGACTCACATCCGTCTTCTCCAATGCTAAGGTCAAGCCATTCTGGACAAGATTTGTAAGTAAACAACACTTAATAACAAGAAAAGACTGTAATAAATCAACAAACCTACAGCTAGTATTCTTACCTATCGGTGTATACGTTGCTGTCTTCGTAACGGTCCTTTTGGTAAGTCAGAACGTGTCCATATTATGGCCAGCATATTACATCGTATATTGAAGACAAGATTTTAGGCTCTGCAGGATCCTGCATATGTCCAGCGTGATCCCCTCTCACAGCTATATTGTCACATCGCCACTGAGATCCCGTAAGCTATTAATATAATTGCCGCCCCGTACACAATTAACTCCTGCTCTCTTGTCTTCCTACAGGAGTATAATTGCCGGAGCTTTGGTGATCGTTTCCGGGGCAGTTATGTTCCCTCTTGAGAGTAAGTTCTACAATTTTTTTAAATAGTGTTGCTGACCTGCCATGTACTAGTATGGATCGCGATAATTTTTTACCGCTATTGGTCAACTTTATGCATTCCATGCCGAACGAATCCTCGCATTTCTCTCTCAATATTTTTTCGTATAACACTCTTCACTTTCACCAGCACTGCAATCATTGCAGTTAGGTATGTTTTCTAGCCAACTATCATCTAATTGTTACCAATGGGATTAACGATAACTTCTCCCAGTATGAGCACATTCGTTATTACTCGTGCATCAGATTCTGTTGGGATATGTGGTGTGGTTCTATCTATACGTGCGTTAATATTTATTAATGAGCTATGTTGAAAATGGTATTAACGGAATTCTTTATTAAAGTTCCTACTATTGCTGCTATTGCCTTCGGAACGCAAAGAGTAAGTAAACTGCCGACGCCTATCTTTCAAGAAAATATTAATCCAATTCAAAACCTGAAGGACATCATACGAGCCTGGATGTTTTGGAAGAAGTCACCTGGTTCTTCCGTCAAGCCCAGCCAGCCCATTGTGCTTGTTTCTGCGAGGTCTGCACTCATATTAACTCTGGAATACAAGCAGAGCACAGCAAGTATTGGTCAATTTCCTACTGTTAGTGCGAAGCAAGTTTAAGGCATTCTAACAACTCTTAAGAACTTTTTTTCTTAATTGTCAACATTTCCTACATCTACTCAACGCCTAGTACTTATTGTTTTCACGTTTCTCGCAAGTTTCTCGTACAATTTGGTGTATTACTACCCACATTACCTTCTTTGTTCGTTCTTTAAACGCTATTCTATCTTTTTGGTACAGCATTATGAACACTTTCATCAGCTCATTTTCTTCCTATACTTACTGTCTTTACGTTTCTCGTCAAACCTCAAACTCGTTGTCGACTCCCGCTCGCCGCTCGTTCGGCCCGACAATATTTGTAACTATTGAAAACCAAAGCCAACCCTCCCATCCAGGTAGCACGCGTAGCTGGTTGCTCACTGTGGTTACGCAGGGCTCCATTGGTGACCGAGTCGAGGACGCGTCGAACGGCCTTATGTCCCTTTCTACCTGCTACATCAGACTATTTGGAATCTAAATGCCTCCATTCTTACAACCGAGTCTCGTGGTCAGTGGTCTGAAAGAGAAGATCGACTCTTCGGCCGTTCAAGGCAAGAGAGAGCCAGTAGTTTAAGCGTCATTATAACTGAACTAAGTATTCTACAGGAGACAGATTATATCTAGGAACTTCGACTGGAAACTTATACATATATGGGTTGCATGAAAGTTCAAGTAGGGTGACTTTCAATGCACGAAGAACTGGTACTGACTTCATGTAGGTGGTGCAGAAGAAGCCAAGGTCGCATTGGTAGACCTGAGGAAGAGTCTGACGCGGAGGTCAATTGAGCAGTTGGGATTCATTAAGGACATAAACTCGTTGGTGGTTCTATCTGGTGAGTCTCTATTTCACCGTTGTGCGATACTCGCACTGACTCGGAAAGCAGAGGCATCTGTCACGCTCTTTCCTCTACAGACATTTTCGCCACCGACACCTCTCACCAAGGCGAAAGCTGCCTTCTCATTTGCCACCCATACATCTATTCAAGATCTATTGCCGGACGGAAAGACCTCACGTCCGGATGCCGAGTTCGGGAATGTCAAATCGATACTGACGCTCGTGACGCAGCTCATGGTGGGATGTCGGAGGAAAGTAGTGATTTATTCGTGGAAAGATGGAGAGGCTCAGGAAGCCAAAGTGAGTGGCATTACTTTCCGGATTTCTCTATGTATGAATCATCCTTTAGGAAGCACCGTTACCTCACTCTGCACGGGCAATAACGTTTCTGAACCAGGATACAGCGTGCTTCGCCTATTCCCCGACAGAATATGCTATTTTTTCAATCCCTACAATGACAGTAGTGGAAGTCACAACTCCTCTGCCAGTCACCGCTTCCACCACAGCCATGGGTGCTTTGACTGGTCTTACGGGGTATATGACCCTTGGACTGGGAGCAAAAGCAAAGCCAGGACTTATTTATGTCAATGAATCAGAAGTTCTGATCTCGAAAGACAGTAAGTATCTCTGGTATACGATTGGTGTATCACCTAGTGACTCTGCCATTAGACGAAGGTTTGTTCATTGGAGTCGACGCCAAACCGTCAAGACCATCAGCAATTGAATGGCCGACACCTCCTGAGGAAATAGGTGCGTCATAGGTTCGTTTGTCTGATATATCCCACTTATATTGTTGTCCTTGTAGCATTTGTGAAGCCATATGTCTTCTCCGTTCTTCCTGCTGGTACCGTCCCAGTGCAGCCTCTAGATACGTCAATACCTAGCGTTACTCAAGCACCACCCTCTTTCATTCCAACTAGCGTCGTGCAGATACGCTCTTCTCTCACTTTGCAAACATCTCAGATGATACCCTTCCCATTCGATACCCCGGAGACCCTCACACGAGCCGCTTCTCCAATAGTACACAATGCCTCCATACGACTATTGACCCCTTCTCCCTCTGCCAAATCTCCTCTGTTCCTTATGACGACGCCCACAGACAGAGCAGCGGCGGCAGCAGAAGGGAGCTCAATATGGCAGTTCACTATGAAGTCATGGGCTGAGCAAATCGACGAGCTTGTCGTTGACGGATCATATGCCGATGCGTTAGCGTTGTTAGATACCGTTGACGAAGCTATGCTTCCTGATAAGGTAGGCTATTGTCTCTATGATGTAAACTCAAGGCTGATTTGTTTAACAGGGACAGCGACGCATACGAATTCGCGCACTCAACGCTGTCTCTCAGTTCCGCGCATCCAACCTCGATGTTGCTATTGATACCTTCATTGAACTCGACTTCAACCCGGCAAAAGTTGTTGCACTCTATCCTGAATCTGTCGCAGGTAGATTGTCCGTATCCCCGGAGGCCTGGATACCCTTATATGGAGGGCCCGCCCCGCCTGTTGCAGTACATGATGATACCTCGTCAGTAACTTCGGTGAATGAAAGTGACAAAGATGGCAGTAAACATGAGAAGTTGCCAACTGATTTGCTAGACTCTTTGGCTGGCGCAGGTGGATCATTGCGGGGCAGGCTTACCAGGACTGGTTTAGGTTTGCTGTTGCCAGGTGGTGCTAAGGGCGCGGATACAGCTTCCGTCAGCAGTTCCAGCAGGGAGAGGTTTGTTCTGCATGGTAAGCCATGTGCTATTTATCTCGGCACATTTGTTCTAACAGTCTTTGTCATGCAGATGATCTGCATCGATCAGTGGAAACTTTAGTTCGTTACCTCACAGATCGACGGCCAAAACTCCGTGCGTGTTTAGAAGCTGTGGGCATAACACCAGAAACCCAATCCCATAAGATCGCCCCTCTCTCGGAGACTTCAGTCGAGGAACTCTTCGCCCTCCCGAACGCTCCACTTTCAGCGTTGACGCCCGAACAACTTCTTCGATTTGCGCAGATAGTAGACACGGCCTTATATAAGTCCTATATCCTCATACGACCAGTACTGCTAGGGTCCTTGTGTCGCATTTCCAACTGGTGTGAGGTGTCTGAAGTAGAAGAAGATCTTCGTGCTCGCCAGGTATATACCCTTTCCCTCATCATGTTCGAGAATTTTGGACTCACCTATGGCAGAAATTTGCGGAACTCAGGGATCTCTATTATGGCAAGAAAATGCACGCCAAGGCGTTGGAGCTCCTCCATGAGTAAGGTTTCTGATCTTTGCACGGTAGCATCCTTTTCTAACTGGCCATAGATTGAGCGAGAAAGAGATGGATAAGGAGGATAAACTTGCACCTTCGATAACTTATTTGCAGAAGTTGGGGCCGGAACATCTCGACCAAATCTTCGAATCATCCCGGTGGTTATTTAAGGAAGATAGTGACATGGCTTTTGAGGTACTGCTTCCTCGTCATCCATACTGCCGTGCAGTTCAATTAAACTTCTATCACAGATCTTCTTTTCCGAAGATGTGGAACTGCCACACCAACCTGTAGCCGACTTCCTCGAGAGTATCGATCCTAAGATTTGTGCCAGATACCTGGAGCATGTCATTGAGGATAAGCAGGAGGGTTTACGTACATTCCATGATCGGCTGGCAGAACTATATCTCAGCATGACACTGGCAGCGAAGAGACACAATGATGAAAGTAAGCAGTTGAGCCCTTTTTTTGGTCCTCCAGTGTGCTGACTATGGCCTGCAGAATCGAGGAAAGAGGCTTACGCCAAATTACTGAAGTTCATCGATACTGACCAACAATTCGGGGTTGAACGTTTATATGGCCACATATCTTCAACAGGTGAATATGCCCCCACCTCTGTGTGGTGTTGAGTTAAAACCACTCTTCGACAGATCTTTTTGAAGCACGGGCTATTTTACTTGGGAGATTGGGAAGGCACGACCAAGCTCTTGAACTATACGTCTACAAGCTGCATGACTATCTCAAGGCTGAAGAGTAATTATTGACATATCTCATGTCAATAGCCAGCTAAGCATTTCCTTAGATATTGCAAGAGAGTTTATCAAGTTGGGACACCTACAAGTGGCGTCTTCCTTACGTTACTGAGAATATACCTTCGGCCTACTGTCAAACCAACGACAGATCTTCTTCAGCCTGCACTGGATCTCGTTCATCGACATAATCCTCGCCTTGATCCTGTGGAGACACTGCAACTTCTGCCTCCTCTGGTTACTGCGGAGGATATTCGAGCTTTCTTATACGAGGCTCTACGTGCACCTATTTTCGATACACAAGTTGTTCGCAATATCGGAAAGGCCCGTAATGATCAGCTTGCTAGAAAGCTAGTGATTCTGCAGTCTAAGCGCGTTAAGGTCACGGACAGTCGCATGTATGCTTTGTCATTCTTTATCTATGGCGCCGCATTATTTATCCTGTCGTCCTCAGTTGCCCGCAATGCCACAAGCGGATAGGAAACAGCGTAATTGCAGTACATGCTCCTCAGTGAGTTGATTTACCGTGGACTACGAGTAGTTTACTCACCCCTTTCGATAGCGGCGAGGTGACACATTACCAGTGCAGAGAATTGTTTGCACGTCGTTTATATGAACTGAGACGATGAGCTGGAGGTGCATTATATCTATGTAGAAGGTTATATACTCGTATGTTGCGGGTTATTCAACAGCGGTTAATGGAAATATTTGAATGTTTCTGGTGATTGTTCTATGTATCTACCTATGCGTAATGTACAAATGCAGGGTCTACAAACAACAGTTAATCTACTTTTGTGAATACAACTATATACAATAATTTTACATACACAGAGTTCAGAGTTCACATCAGACCTACAAGTATGCTCGTCGCTTGACACTGCGAACGACTTCTTTGAGTATACATAACCAACCGGCGACCTTGTCAAATTCGTCCCAGGCCCCCGACGTCTGTGCCTCGATTTTCCTTAGGAGGAGGCGGCGGATGACGCGGATGTCTTCGTCGTCAACCTCCATTACAGTACCAGCAATAGAATGTACGGATGATTCCATTGAGTATATGGAAGAAATGGATGATAGGCTCGGGCGTAAAGAGAGTTGGAATCCAAGATGGATAGGAGAGCTAGAGTCCCTTTCGAGGAAAAGAGCATCATCATCGGATGGTTGAGCAGATAAACGGAGTTCTGCGATTAATGTTTCTCGTTTCTATATTTTTCAGAGTACGGTCAATTCAATGCAAATGATCCATAAATCTACTTCAACAGACCTTAATAGCTCTTTTCATAACGCGGTCAGTCCGCGAGATCGAATGCTTCGCCATATCAATAAATTGGTCGGCCTGCGGAATTCCATGAGATGAAGGGTCACGTAGAAGATGCATCATTTACTCACCGATTGAAGGCATTCGTCAATGCTGTTCAGATCTCGCCGAGCAGCATCGAGAACCGCTTGAGACGTCCGCAGTGCTTGGTCGATTGTCGGGTCAAATGTTGCGCCAGTGCCAAGTTCCGGAGTCAAGCTGAAGGTCGGTGTCTTGACCTGCCTACCAACGCTACAGTCATCATCGATATCCACAATGATCTCCAGCTTGGACGATGGGACTTCAACAGGCACAATGATGCGCTTTAACCACGCCTTAAACCTCCCCGTCCCTTTCTTCGCCTTCTTCTGATCATGGTCCAGATCCTTTAGCTTCTCCTCGATCTTCCGCTTTTTCTTCAGAAGATGCTTTGCAGATGAGGTTGCTTCACCTGATTCGAAACTCTCCCGGTGAGCTGCAAGCTCTTGCTCGATCTCCCATAGACTCGAGAGATATGCTTTATACGTTGACGCCTCATCACTATGGATCATGCTATCAAGCCAAGCAGACCATGTTTGCGATTGAGGACGTGAAATCGAACCGGCAGTGACATTGAAAGCAGTAAGCGACAAGGTTTGCGCCGCGACAGAAACATGTTCTCCCTCTCCTTTGTCAGCAGAGAGTTCCGAAGGTTGATACGTCGTGCAAAATTCCACGCAAGTATTAGGCGAGTCTGTCGATTCCGTGGATATAGCCGTGAGTTGAGAGTCCTCTGAATCTCTATTCCGCTTCCTCGGTAGTATTGGATGCAAACCCCGCACTGCCATTTTGCCATCGGCCGCATGAGAGACTGCGTTACGCAGAGTATCGATTTTTTCAGAATTCTTCCGTAATGTTTCCACTTCCCGGGTAGCCTCCTGAATCCGAGAGCTGAAATGGGCTAGGACCATCTTGCTAAGTTGGCTCGTCTCCGACAGAAGATTCTCCAGTCGGTCAATATAAGCGATGTCATTCTGGTGTCTTGCCTCAGGAGACGTGTCACGTAGATTGGCGATCAATTGCTGGGCTGTCGATGCGAGATCGAAGTCGGAAGGGGAATAAAGTGATTCCGAATCGTCTTGGAAGACAGGGATGGAATTCCATTCCGAAAAGGAGACCAATGACGCAAATGACTGTGTAGCTCGAATGGTATGAGCGGACAGCGCTGAGACAGGGCGCATGTTCTCGGCATCTTCTCCGAATGCGATACGAAATTCTGGCTTGGCGACCTCTAAGGCAGTCAACCTGTTCTCAGAAGTCAGATATTATTCCCTACAGGGTAAAGAGAGACATACCCTCGTGAGTTACGAATCTCACGAACGGCTCCAGAAGTATCGCAATTCAAAAATACCATCAGCAGCTCCAGAGATGTTCCATGTTCGGCAACGATATGGATGCACGTCTCATCATCCTTATCCCTTGCCGACAATGGTGCTCGTAGATCCCGAATTAAATGGGAGGCGAACTCGTACAGCGAGGAGATCTGATTTTGTTCAGTGAAATGTGTGGAATGAGCGAGGATGTGGAGAGGAGTATATTGTTCTTCCGTAGTGAACAGCGCAATATCGGCCCCTGCAAGATACAGGGAATCGAGAACATCAATGGATGGGCTGTCGGCGGCTACGCAGTAATGTATAGGACTCCATCCTTTCGCATCGGCGTGATTGACAAGCACAGGAACGGACATAGGATACAGGGAGGGTGGAGAGCATGAAGGGAGGGCAGGAGAAAACAGCAACGAGTGAATGAATGATACATCGGAGGAACGAATCGACGAAATGAGGGTGTCAGTCAAACGAGAGATGGCTTCCGAGGTAAAAATAGAGACAGGTGGTGGGATGAGGCCATCAGACGGAGGAAGGGCGGAAAGACCAAGGTCCAGGAGAATTTCGGATTCCGAGAGTAACTTTGTTCGATCCGCGGACTGAAATAGCAACAATAAGACTACTACGTCAAGGAAGATAGGCACGCCGAAACTTACTTCACTTTCTCGCCATCGATGGCGACGGAGAACCGTTTCGCATAACCAAAGAATTTGAGGGTGGGCAAGAGCAAATTGGATTGACGTCCGATGGTTGCAATCTCTGAAGTCAGGCCGTGCACCATGAGATAGCTGTTCATTGATGTTAGTATACGTTACGCCTCGTACAGGAGGATCCTGCACATACCAGTAGTTGTACGACGTCGAGACTGCCATCGCGAGTAGCGTCTGACAGACAGATTGAATCAATGTCAGACGTTGGTCATTAATGAGAAGGTAGAATATCTGCTTACACATCAGCGCTGTAGCTCCATGTGAGTCCATGCCGTCAACGGATACGGCATCGGTGCTGTCTTCTAGGAGAACACGCACGACGCCTGGCATGTTTAACCATGCGGCCATTCCGAGAGGTATCACTCCACTCATGGATGAATGTGGGGCATTGAGAGTAAGCAGCGAGATATCGGGATGGGCAAGCATAAGCTTGATAGTGTTCAGACGCCCCGGGGTCATGAAAGACGCGTCAGACGCGTCGATATTTTGCCAGCTAATGTATAACATGCCGTCAATAACGAATTTTAGTTAAGATAATTTGCACTCACTCTTCCCCAGCAATGGCGCACATAATAGCTGTTCTCCCAGCAAGATCCAGCGCGTTTATATCTGCCCCGGCGTTGAGAGCGCGTCGAGCACCTTCATAGTCGCCGGCAATAGCGGCAAGGTGCAAGCCAAAATTATCAAAAGAGTGTTTTACACGGTCCATGGAGGTATTGGGTTACGACAGAGAGCCCGGATATAAAGGAAAGTCGATGTGGATGAAGAGCAGGATGCAAGGCGATGCGAGGCGATGCGACGTGTACAGAGTGAATGAGAGCAGGTACAGGGATATATATCGAGTGGGAATGAGAGTGACCGAGAACAAGCTAGATGCCAGAGAACGGAGCGCGTAAGTTGGAGGTGAGCTGTTGAGAGACTCTTTGCTTAATAGTTTCGTGACGAGGGGGGGACACGTTCTGGGAAGCGGGGTGTACATAAATAAGTATGAAAAAACTTCGGGCGCAGAGAAGAATGCCTGCAACGAGGCCAAGTCCTCCGCAGATGCTGCCAATCAGAATCGCCGCAGGAGTACAGGGACGCTTTTCCACCGGAACAACAGACTGGAAAGGAAGGAGAGACCTCCTTTTGTCTGCCGATTGTCCGGTAAGCGATAACATAAGCTTGTGTCCCCGACAATGGGCCTCATTAGGTTCTTCTTCGCCATTGAGCTTGACCCGTATTGTCCTGGACTGTCCTGGAGACTGTTAGGGGTGTTCTTTTCGCTCAACAATGCATTAGCCAACACTTACATTCTCCTCTCTGTCGACGTCACAGAGCTGCATACATCCTCTTATTCGACGTGGTTTCGTAAAGCACGCGCCTGCATACCGGCTGATGGCACGGCCTTCTGACGCAAAAGGAAAGTTCAAGGGTGGTTGGTGCACCTGTTCAGGATTTCTTCCCAGAACATGTCGATATACGGTATCGTTTTGATAAACTTATTTCACGCAAATATTTCATATCATCGACAATCTCACTCACGTACTTCTTTCATATCGCAGTGCTCACATCTTCTAGCATGGATGCTAATCGAAACGTGGTTAATGATAATTCGGAATATCGGATAAGTGGCACCGAGCTCAAGGTCGCCAAATGTTGAGCCAGCCCTCCTGACTACACAGAAACTTCGACATACCTTTCACCTGCCTTTCAGCTGTCGAGTGAGAAGTTCAACTGAGAAGATGAAGACTCCGCTGAAGTCGTACATCGCCATCTTCCATAATATAAACACCTGGAGATATCTTCTCGCGTATTCGAAGCTCACTCCCCGAATTCAAAATAGCCTACGGGAGGTTGACATTGAGATCAACACGAGTTTTGCTGGGCTGCGGGAATTGTTCCCGAAGGAGTTCCAACGATGAGTGCCGCTGCCTGCAGGTCATGACGCGCGTGAGTACGGCCGCCTCACGGAGGTCCAGCGGGGACCTATACCACACTGGGTGTGAATGTGAAGCACGGAGCCCACTTTGGCCCAGTGATCACCAGCTGATCACTAAGTGTGAAAAGATAAATTCAGGTCATGGTCTGGATTCTGGAGCCTGGACGTCTGAAGCTCCAATAAAACCAATACATTGTCAGCGTTTGTAAGCGTTATCTCACACAGCTCCGGAACCTCACAAGACTATTCATGAACTACTCATATCGGGAAAACTGTGATGTTAGAATATAAAATAATAAGGTGCTTGTGTCCGTGTGCGGTGGGCTGAGACGAGTACTAGGGATATGTTGTGATGTAAAGTTGATGTGTGTATGTACGTATGTGTGTATGTATGTATGGGTCGTATGTGTACATTGGAGACAGTTTCACAAAAAACAATGGAGTTGTGCGATAACTATGTAAAGAGGGCTTTATTGATGATGGAAGAATTGCGTTGAAACTTGAGAATAATATAAAAGAAAAAAGGTGGGACTAAGGATTCAGGAGGGGGGCAAAGCAAAAATGAAGAGATGTGAAGATGCGTAAGTCCCAAACGGCATCACCAATCCGTCCCTTCCGAGAATGTCGTGGGACGCCACTGAGAAGATACGCCCGCCGGCACGGAGAAGACCGACGCTGATGCAGGTTAGCCTGAGCGCGTCTTCCTGAGCTTACCCTACCCCGTGCTGTACGTGATGGTTTGGACATTGATTATATCCATCCACCACGACAAGCACCAATCTAATTGAGGAACGCATCCTTAGGGAGGGTCGCCTGCATTAACAAAGTGTCGCATAAGCTATCCGTAGTGGAACCTCCAACAACGAAACAGACTACGTACCTTGACTTCATTAAAATTGGTCACTGCCCTCTCCACGTCCCACTGGTTCCCAACCAGACAGTCTGTTGCGAACTTGACGTTCAGGCCCGTGCGCTGGATAACGAGCACAACGAGATTACGCTGGACTTCCGGCTGGTAGTTACGAGAAATGACAGATGTCAGCAAACGATGTCATGAGAAGCAGGAGCCTTCATGTCCTCCTCCCGCATAGGCGCGAAAAGAAGCATCCCCCGCACGGGCGCGCAAAGAGAAGAGAAGAGAAGAAGTCAAAGAAGAATCACTCACCAAAGCGGCTAGCATCCCTTGTTGGTCTACCGGCAGTCGGGACGGATGGAAGCTTTGTTGCTGCTGCTGACGGGGCTTGGCAGCTTTCGGTTGAAGCTGTGCCTGCACGAGCATAGGTCCGGGGCGCCACGCTTCGTGACTTGAGTACCCGCGCACGATCCACTGATCTGAGAGAATCATGACTTCCCAGCCGTCTTGCCTTGCCCTAAAACGTAGTTCAATAACCAGATAGAAGACCACAAGACATGATACTGAACGAACCTCGATCCTTCAGACGCAGGCGCCAGTATGAACGTCCTATCGAACGACCTAATGCCCTCCGATGGAACTGGAGCCAATACTCAGGATCAGTATATTGTACTTCTAAGTAGCACAGCAGGAAAGACGCACCCTCCGTAAACTGCCCATGTACATTAACAAGCAGCGCCATCTCCGAGCCCATCCCCACTGGGAACGCATCTACCACAAACTTCTCCGGGGGGCCCGTAATATCATGTCTCGTCCCGGGCAGATCCTGCAGCGCCTTCACCGCGTCCTCGCCTCCAAAATGCAGGCTCTTCACCGTCTTATCTAGCCCCACCCCCACACGGCTGAGGTTGCGCGACCCGCCCGCGCCGCGGGTGAGCCACACGGACCAGTCGAGTTTGCGCTGGTTCGGCATGGCGGGGGAGGAGTGGAAGCCCTCAAGCCGCGCGCGTGTCGGAATTGCGGTGTTGGCAGAGAAGGAAAAGGTGGAGGAGGGGGCGTAGGCGGAGACCAGGAGGTGGCGGGAGGTGTCGAATATGTTGAAGTATCTTCAGTGTTAAGTATGTAAGTAAGTCGTGTATGGGGGAAGAAACATGAAACATGGAAGTTACACACCTGACGAGAAAATTGCTCACGAGCGCACCATCCACGCCCGTAATGAAGGACGAACCCATCTCAACCGGAAATGTCGTCGCATTCGGCTTCTGCACCACCTGCGCGGGGACATTCGACGACTGTGGCACGTCGAACGAGATCTGCGTAATCGCTTCCGAGTCTAGCACTTCCAGGGATGTAAATCGTCGTGTCATTTCCCTATATACCAAAAAATACATTCAACCTCTTGCACGCACATAACACTAAACCCGCACATACCGCTTGTATTTATCCCCCCGCCCATTCTTGAACTCCAGCTCCCGCACTGGGTTGCCCGTGAGCACGAGTTCCCTCAGATGCACGAGCTTGTCCTTCCGTGCGCTGATGAAGTCGAGGTCCTTCCACGTGCGGAGATTGTTCCCCTGCAGAGAGAGATTCGCTAGCCGAGGGAGGTACTTGGATAAGTAGGTCAGGTGCTGGCCGGTGAGGTTGTTGTTTGCTAGAGATACTGTTCGGACCTGGAAGTTGAAAGAAACGGGATGAGAAGAGTTATCTGTGGAGAAGTGGAATGAGAAAAAGGCGTGCCTCTGGCTTAAGCTCGGCTGCGAGCTTGAATATTACGGCGCTGTCGCGTAACGAGCCGCCGTGTCCTGGAGGTGTAAGGTTGTACTTCTTCACTACATCGTCATCAATCATAGCCTAAATCGCCCATCGTGTAAGTTCGTTAATAGCATAACAAATAGCAAAAAGTCACGACGCACATCAAGATTAAGAAACGCTGTCTCAGGATTCCACCGTTTCCTTACAAACTCCCGCCACGCCTCCACCCCCTTCGTCTTGGCGATTCGCACCGGCACGCCGGAGAGCCCGCTGCTCCCGCCGACTACCGACATTCCGCGTCGTATGCGACCCGCAGCGGTGGGGCGCGCGGCGCCACGTATTGAGAGTGGATCTGAGGGCCCCGCATGCGAGGTGGACATGCGAGTTGCTAGCTGTTGGAAAGAAAATAAGAAGATGAGTAAAAATTGTCAAGGAAAAAGAGCAGATCGAGGAGGAAGAGAAATGGATGGGTGGGTGGAAGGATGGAACATGACGGGACGGGGAAGAGGAGTATGCTATGTACGGCTACGCAAGCAGCGGCAGTGCTGGCCACACGGATGGTTCACGCATGCCAAACTTTGGATCATCATTTCACTGCCAACACTTGCGAACGGGAGGGATCGATCTTGACAAACGAACGCTTCGCGGGATGGGCGGCGAGCGTCAAACTTGGCAAGACGCTGTTGAGCATGCCAGGCGGCGGCGGTGCGAGGGTGAAGGCGCACTGCGGCTCGGTTGATAGGTGCGCAGCTTCCAGGTTGAAACTTGGTGCGAACAAGGTCTCTCATATCATGCATGAAATGAATGTGCCACTTGTGATCCCGACAGTTCAGCGCTTAATTAACACCAACAATTGCATGTGCGCGGAACTCACAAGATACCTGAAGTCCGGCTGTAATCTACCTTGCGTGCGGGTTGAGGCGCGTGGATAAAGTGCGTGCTTTTGACCAAAGTTTGAAATGCATGAAGCACCGCGGGAACCGAGCATCAACGACACCACAACGACAGCTTACGAGCGTGCAGCCACCGCCTCCACCTTCACCCCACGACCAGACTTCCGATGAAGACAAGTAGAATTTCCGCAAAAAAGAGCAGGGCGAAGCGTGAAACACCTTCTATCGACGATGGCGAGCAGAACGGGAATAGGGAGGGATTAATGAACGGTATGGCAACCTACCATTCTCGAGGCACCCGGACCGGAGGAGTCCTTCCCCGTGAGTGCATCTATGGCGCGTGGGCGGTGTGAGCGAATTTTAGAGGAGCCCTTGCGGCCCCCAGGCTTGTCCGAGACGTCGCGCATGGTTGCGTCGCGGTCGATGAGGCCTGCTTTGCGTAAGGCGCTGGTGGCAATTGCGCGCGAGCCCGGGGCAGGCGTCGGGCTCGAGAAGGACGTTGACATGTCCTTGTGTGGGGTATTATATGGGGACAAGAAGAAAACAGATGACGAGGAGGAGGAGGAGAGGTCTGAGAGTATAAGAGTGGTGGTTGTGGTCGGTGCTCAACCGGACAAAAGCGAGTCAAAACCGTATCATGTGGCTATGCCATTCGTGTTCCCACGCTCCGTTCAAAGCGGGGCAGCTCTCTTCGTCCTTGTTCTTGACGACGAGCTCGGACACAACCTGGGAGCAGTGGCATTGCAGTGCTCAGAGCACTCTACTGCATTATATATTACACAACTGAATACATTGACAAGCATTCCGCGACTAACTTTATTTAAGCACATCCTAGCAACAGCAGGCACGAACTCAAAATACCTAATCTGAATACTCTATTCATCTTCGTCCGAGTCATCAGAAAGCAAGCATGGTCCTTGGAACATCCCGTCTACCTCCCTCAACTCTGGTGCTGCAAGGATATCCGGTCTGCGTGACGGACTTTGGTCTTCGTTCTGAGACTTCGAATGCTGTGTCTTCTGCAACGGCCTAGAGTATGGGCTCCCGTCATGTCTTGATGATGCCAGTCTACAATCCAAGTGAGGTAGCACTTCCACAATAGTTTCCGGGCTTGAAGCTTGGTAGTCTTGCACAAATGGCTTTCTATCAACAGGCCCTTGGGGAGAACTGTTGCGACTGTTGGGGCGAGCTATGCTCCTTTGAGAAGAGGCGGTGTCCACCTTGAAAGAGCACACAGACTTCACAGCAGTTCCACTCGGAGGTCTAGATTTCTTCTGGGGATTTTCAAGAGAATGAACGGAGTACTCGGAATGACCAGGAGATGAAGACGAAGGGAGAACATAAGTTTTCGCAAGATGCAGAGAAGAGTTAGCGCGTCCTACGGAATGGTCAGTATTGACTGGAAGCCAGTCTTCATGCATACCCTTATTTTGAGAAGCGTTCCTGCGCTCTGGCGAAGAGCGTGTGTCTGTACTCGTACCCAAAGCCGCTGGGCAACCGCGCGCTGCTAATAAATGTTCAGTAGCGCACCAACATCAGTATCTAAACATACCCTGGACTTGACGTCTTTCACCGGTATGAGTCTCCAAAGTCTCTTGTGAAACTTCGAGGACTCTATAGTTATCTAGTAGTTCCGAATGGTTAGATAGACAGAATAGAATAGAAGAAAAGGACAGTGATCCTTCATGCCTTCAAAGTCATCTTCGGGTCCATTCCCAGCCCTTGGTTCAGTCCCGCGCAGCAACTCATCCAGAACTTCCTCCTCCTCCTCTCCTCTGTTCAAAACCGTCTCATCTAGCGCCTTTCCCGCCCCATTCTTATCCAGCCGGTCCTTCCAATCCTCTGAATCCCACAACTCCCAGGATGTGCCCACCCGCCAGTCCTCCTCGTGGACTTCTTCTCTTTCCAACTCCCTGTAACCACCCACTGCAGCCTCATCCAACTCATCCTCCCGCTCGGAACGCCGATCCCTCGATCCCCTGACATCCCAAGACACGCCCACTCGCCACTCCTTCTCACTATCGTCCTCTTCCTCTCCCAAGCCCTTCCTACTGTACACTTTAATCTCGTTTATCTCGTCTTCCAGCTCGGAATGCCAATCTGCCGAATTACAGACACCCCAAGACGTGCCTTCCCGCCACTTTTCCGAATCCTCCTTTACGCCGTGCTGTTCCTCATCCTGCTTTGCCCACTCCTCATCTTGCTCCTCCAAACTATCCAGCTTCGAGTTTGAGTCCAGGCTACCCCCGCGATCATCGTACATGTTTACTCCTGTAGCCTCCCCCTCCCCCTCGCCCCCAATCCCAACAGCAACATCACCTGGACATTTCTTCCCCACGCTCCCACCCCTGGTGTCGGGAAGCCCCATCACCACATTAATCGCACCCCACGGATCCTCCTGCTCGAAGATGCCGCAGAATACGGCGGGTGCCTCTCCGGCTCTTTTCCGGTCTTCTTCTTTACTCACTTCTTCCAGCGTAGATGGAGATGACAGCCTGCCACTATGCTCTGCGCGAGAGATGTACTGGTGTTGTTCATAATCGAGCGAGCCCCATCCATTGGTTGATGATCTAGACACGGATTGCCCAAGCACGCAAGGTTCGTCTTTGGGTTCCTCAGGGAGCCTGGACAACTTCTCATCTCCCAATGTGGTTCCGTACTTGACAGATATAGCTGCAGAGGCACTACGCGAGTTTCCCAGCGAATATCGTCCTTCAGAGGAGTGAACACTATAGATCCCGTGCCAGCTCTCGTCTTCGTCCCACCCAACTACTTCGTCAAATGGCGATAGACTTCGTCCAAGGTCACGCACATCGTCATTCCTAGACGCCCCATCGTGCTGATGCGCTATGAAGCATGCACTAAGTTGTGAACAAGGAGACACCACGTACGGTGAGGCGCCCGATTCTGGAACAGAAGCAACGCGTAAATCTTGCACAGAAAGACGAGGAGCTGGGGCGAGAATAGGGAGTGGTGTGTGAATGATCGATCGCTTTCTTTTTCTCCCTGTGCTTGAGCTGGAGGCGAAAAACATGTAAGGATGCGTAGACCCCCCATCCCTGCTAGCACAAGTCGTGCTGGGAAACGCAAGTAGTTGAGAAGGAGCACTCGATAGCTGGAGCAAGCTAGGTCGTGGAGGTTGTTCATGAGGATTCAAGCCACCTAGGCTACCCGGATAATTGTCCTCCATCGCCAACGAAACGCATTCTTCTTGCCGACGCGGAGACCCGAAGGATTTGTGATAACTTGGGCTGGTTTCGTACGACGTATGTGCTCGTGATGGCGAAGGCGATGCTTGACGGGTGGACCAGCTGGGATGTGAAGATGGCTCGGAGGAGGGAGGGAGGTTTCCAAGCACTGGCCTTGCAGGAGGGATGTTGCCGTTTATATGAGAATCATGGGTGTCTATTTTCTGTGCACGTTGTTAACTTCAATGTCGAAATCAAAGAAAAAGCTGAGGGTAACCTGTCGCTTCCTATCGTACCATTTCTCGGTAGCCTGTGTGCGCGTGGAGCGCTCTTCGCTCGCATGTGCAATGCCTGCCAGATCCGGCATAGCGAGAATGCGATCTAGAAATCCCCGCAGAAGAATTGCTATAGACACAGGGGATCAATACGACACAGTTGGGTGTAATGAAATAGACGCGCACGTTCAGTCGTATCAAGCGCATTGAGTACCTTCGACGACTGCGTCCCTCCGCTGGTGCTCGATGTTCCGTCGTTCAAGACCCCTATCTTTCTGCGCTTCCCGCATGAGCTGGGCGCGTAAGACGACGCTCGCAGCGGTCTTGAGATATAGCTGTAGCCCTCTCCCAGAGCAGCCTTCGCGCTGGTTTTCGCACTTGTATGCTTCGCATGCGAGAAGATGATATCGTCCCGGCCTGCTGAGGTCCTCCGCACGCCCAGAGTGGCATTCGTATGGGTATTTCCCTCAGAGCGACCCTTTGCTGCAAGCCCCTTCGCCAGCACGTCAAACCGCTGCTTTCCGAAGAAGCCCTTTTGGATGCGCCCGGTGTGGTCCTTGATGCGTGCTTTCGCTGCGTTTCTGTGGGGTAGACGCGTAAGAACTCGTCAGATTCAAGGGACTTTGCGGATGATGTGGAAAATAGTGGCACCGTTTGCCTCCCATGTAATTGGCCCCTGCCATTAGATGTAAGAGTTTCTGTTGGTTCGATTTCAAAGGCTTTGAGTCCCTGAATGCTCTGACAGTAGATGGTTGACAAATGGTGCAAGACTGAAAGCGGACCAGCTGCCCGATGGAAAGCCGATCCTAACATGCATAAACTGAGGGTTGTCCACTTGTAGGTCCTTTTTTTCTATCTCCCTTTCCGAATCCGCATCCTCTACGTAACTCTAGTAATAAGACTTTATTGGTGGATACTTATGGTCACTCCTTAAGTTTGAGATCTCCTTTTGAATTGTAAGATTCGCTCTTGGAATAAGTGCTGACCAGGCAAGCCTGGTGAGGTGAGCGGCTCCTGTTTCCTTTTTTTTTTTTTTTCGCCGACTCCACTGCAATCTAGGAAATTTACCCCGCTTCTTTATCATACAGGTGTACCTAATCTGCTCTAGAGGATGTATTACATCGCGGAATATAGCTCTTCTACTAAAGAATACCTTTCACATGGAGGCTAGAACTTGGGTACCTCACAGCAAGAAGAGTTCACGATAGCTTGCAAATCCAACTTTGTTTAAATATCTCACGACCGTTCAAGTTGACCACACCTCTTCGCGGAACAGAGCTCTATGACTTCAAAGTGCTCATTCAGGATTCGCGTACAAATAAAAGCTCAGCAATCATATTGAACCAAGGCGGCACTATTGCAACAGAGAATGGAAACGGCGTTTTAACGTGCGTTTAGTCGACCCGCACGCACAAGTGCGAGTCTTAAGCCCGGGGCCCACGACAAGGGAGCACGAGGTAGGGGATGAAGTTAATCACCCTCTCTGCCCCCGAGAAAACCTGTAATGTTAGTGCTCGTTTCGAAGAGGTGGACGGGACTTAGGGATGATTAGGCTCCAGCATATTGATGGGGTCTTCCGGTTAAGGCGCAGTTCGTGGGCGATGTCGGTGCTTTCTTCGTCTGGTATCCTCCTCGGTTCAGTTCCTCCCGTTCCTCCATCCGTTCCGTTCCTCCTGTTTATCCATTCCATTCCTTCCATCCCATATTCTTTCCATGGTTCCTACCGTCCTCCCTATCCCATCCCGTCCTTCTTATCCAGCTCAACCTCTCCCATTCCATCTCACTTCATCCGGTTTCTTCTGTGAGCGTAACTCGAATATGAAATCAAAGTGATCGATCGGGGGAACTTCTCGGAGCCGGAGCCAGAGTCGAAGACAGATCCAGAGCAGGAATCCGAGCAAAAACAGGAGCCAGGGCCAGAGAGTTAAAAGCCACCAGAGCAAGTCATAAAGCCACCAGAGTCAGAGCCGCAGAGCAGGAAGCACCATCGATAGAAAGTCGGTTATAAATTTCTCCCACAGAGCAGGTAGCCGACTGAAGCAGCCAGAGACGACTGAGAGCAGCAAAGCAAGCAAACACCGGATGGGATATCGAGCTAGCAGAGGCCGCAAAAGACGCTAACTGGAAGTACGAAGATATGGAAGGACTTACCGATCACCAGCCTCCCCTTGCACACTCAAAACCTCCAATGCCTCTAACCTAATCGAGAGCGCGAAAAGATAGTATGTCGGCGAGGTCGAAGGAAGGGGTAGTGGGAAAGGGGGGGGTGGGGTAAGGTTTGGGTCGAATTCGTGGGGATCTTGTAGGTATGGACCGCGACACGCCAGGAGAAGCGTCAATAGGACGACAGCCCCCCGCCGGGATGTCGACAGTCACCCCCGTGTTCTCAGCAGCTCCCAGCGCAGGGGAGTCGTTGAGGGTATGGGATGGCCAGGCCGCCAGGCATCGAAATCCAGCGCGACGACGCCTCACTGAGATCAGCCGCCCCTCGCATTCTCAAAACCTCCCAACACCTCTAATCTTTCTCGAAGGAATGCGGAAGGACGATATGTCGCCGAAGTCGAAGGAAAGTCACAGGGAAAGAACTCGGATGGAAGATATATTGTGGTCGACAATATAGCTCTCGTATGGGTGATGCGAGTGTGTCACAAAGAGACCGATATAGTCAAAGGTGAGCATAGTCCGTGTATCGAGATTGAATATTTAAAGGAAGAACAGACCAAACAAATTACCCAGAACTCGAGTCTCACAACTCAGAACCGCGATGTCGAAATCATAGCTCAGAATCTCCTCGTATGCGATAGTCAATATCAAATTTAGAGATGTTGCAGGCGACGCTGTATCTCGTGAGTTTCTCAGAAACGAGGCTGACACTCGAGGTTGAGGTACGACTAGCAATTGAAGGTTGAATGAAATCGAGTTACGGCAAGGCTCGATCATTGTATAAAAAGATACAATAAGAAGTGTACGTACTATGAGGCTTGGCCTACATTAAACACTCAGTGGCTGACGATGAAATCGCAACTTCAATGCATGAGATAGAGTAGAACGGCAGCAGATTGTAGGTCGGAAGCAGGTCGCGTCATTAAATGATTGACGGATTCATAAAAGGCTAGCCAAGACGTCGTACTCCTGAGGCTGACAATGTTGGTGAGGCACCCTTAGCAACACGTGTGGAGGATACTCATCAAGATAGACAGTGAGACGCACTGACAAATGTACCGGACTTGGGTATTTAAAGAAGGAGTGGAGGGGAAAGTCGGGGGGGGGGGAATATGAAGAAGAATATGGTTAGAAGGCAAGAGAGTGAGGCAGGAAAGGGTGAGAGCATGCTTTGAAAAAAGGGGGCCTTAGCCAAGCGAGAAGCTTTCCATATATGGAATGCCGAATTTCAGGCCGACGACGCGCCTTCACGTGACGAGACAATTCCCCAAGCTGGCACCGTGACTGCCGCGTTGGTGACGATGTTGTCACTCAGTTTTCTGCAACTTCCACCAGAGTCGAGTTCGAATCTTAGGCTCTCCGTCACTTTCAACAGCATTGGAAAATGCCAAGTGTGCTGGCATCCCTTCCATATGATGTTTGGTATCACATCGCGCACCACTATCTTCTTGAAGACACCCTCGAATTGCTAGTATTGTCACACCTTGCCCAAAGAATCCATCCTATCCTACTCGAAGAGGGGATGAAAGTCCTTTACAGGACGATTATCATCTCTGATACTAATACGGACACGATTCGACGGCTTCAAGCTTGGATGGAGTAAGTTGCTATTTGTGGTTTTCAGGTTGCGAATTCGGCGTAAACGACACGTTTGTAGGGACGTTGCTGTTTGCAATCATATCACTACTATTGCCTTAAATTTTTTACACAGCAGCATAGAGCAGTCGCGATATAACCATAAATCGACAGAGAGAATGTGCTTGAGGCTTGCCCGCACCCTACGGTGGGCCTACTTGGAGAATCTCTCTGGGCGTCGTGTTCGCAGATGCATACAAGAAGACATCCGTTGCATGACTAGTGCCTTATCTCGCATGAAAAGCATCAAAGCATGTGTAATCACGTTCTCTCCGCATATACAATATCATTCTGGAAGACTCTATCAAACACTTTTCCAGTTGCCAATACTCGATTCTCTAGGTGATCGACTGGTCAAGTTGACGCTCGAATGTACACCAACCACGTTATGTTTATTTGCCCGCTTGAAATTTCCCGCGCTTGAGGAATTAGAAGTGGGACTCGGTACAGACGTTGTCACTCCTAGTAAAGCCGACAGTGTCGTGGAAGACTTCGCTGTCCTCGTAAATGGTCTCAAGCATACGCTGCGCACACTTGCTATCCGGTATTGTCAATTTTACGTCTCTGGCCACAAATTCGACACATACCGCGTATATGAGCTTCTAGGTCATTATCCCAAACTCAGCGTAATCATGTTGGCTATACCTGCTGAAGTCGAACATCGCACATCTTCCATCAATGCATGGAAATTCCTTCAAAATCATCGCTCAACCCTGAATTACCTACATTTTGATCTTGAGCACAAGAAACATGGTCGGATGTTCAACATCTTTAGGACTGCGGCTCATGATCCTTTCCCCCGACTTCGTACATTCAAACTGACGTTATCGTTGCAGTGCTTCTGGAGATATAACTCGACGACATTACTCGCCTTCCTTCGTGCGCACACTCAGAGTCTCACTACTACAATTTTCTCCGGGCGCTTTAAAACTTCATTCGAACATATCGACCAAATCCTTGGTATTTTGGCACTTGGGAATCCAAAACATATTCATTTCGCAGTTGAATCCCTTTCTCCCGAGCTACTATATCTTATTGCATCGAAACTTCCGCACCTTGATTCACTAGGATTGTCCTTCGACATGGTAATATCAGAACGTAGTGTGATTCAGAACGAACAATCTCTTCGGGAAAAGATTGACGAGGTGGTAAATAGTTCCAACTCAATCTAATACAGCCCATAACTTACGATGATCGCAATGGTATCCGTTGTCTTAGGAATCATTTTGCGTTAATATGCAATCACGGAGAACTAACTTTCGTGGCTGGGAGTTGCGGAAATTGACCCTTTCACAGGGAACTCATCCATATTTATGGTTGGAGGATCTAGAAAAGACGTTCATTGAGGTACTTCCCTCTCTTGAAAGCATTTCTGAATTGCCATATGGAGAGTAAAGGACGGTTGCCGGCGGAAAGTTTCCTCAAAAGTTCGTATTAAGTATACATGCAATCAAAGTTCACCGACAAAATGGGTGTGCTAACGAACAAATTTTAGCTTTAGCAGGCGGCTAAAATGGAGATCCATCGTCTTGAAAACGGCTAAAACGCCCTCAAGACCGTTCCCAAATTTCCTTGGATTCATGAATTCTAATTATGAACAAAATACGGTTACATTGTTGCTTATTTTTTATAATCATGCTAAGTATATATACATATTACCTATGGGGATGTGATTGGTCGTGAAGCTTAATAAAAATGAACAGTTCGGCGAATCATTGCATTGTACTAGATCTGGGCGGCTCAAGCCTTAGGTGGAATTCTTTGCTTGCCCTGGATGCCTCAGCCAAATAAAGAACGGAAATGAACGTTGAATGTTTGCTGCCCTCGTCCTTCAAGCTTTCAAGTCTGAACCATTGTCACCGTTCCTGGACCTCATACGAACCTAATTGTGACAAGTATTTTCACATCTCTGTGTTATGATAAAAACCAGAACGATCAAGCCAAAACCTGCACTTTATCATTAATTCGTATGGATTTAGTTTGTCTATCTCGCAAATCCGAACTTCATGCTGACGCTCTGAGGACTAACTTAGAAACCTAGGTCTTTATGAGGAAACACATATCTCGATGTTGTGAAACGTGCTGCGGATCTCAGCCTTGTCTGGTGCCTTAGTCTGTCTGGGCACTTAGTGGGTCTCGAGCTTCAAAATCTTAGCCAGCTCTCTATACGATAGATGCTGCACTATTCCTACGCCGTACTCCCAGTCCCCAGCAATCGGGGCTTCAAGCCCCTTATCGATCACCTGTGCAACATGCTTTTCGTCCCCCCAGGCGATATCTGGCACCGTATCTTTCTGCAGAAACTTTGGGGCTCCTGGAACTTTCAGGCGTTGCAGAAGAAATCTACCATTTCCTACACGAACTTGGAATGAAAATCGTGTACAAAAGGCTAACAGACAGGGTGCTTGATAACGGCATGAATTGCTGGCTGTGCGATTGCGTGAAGTAAGTGGCGCTCGATCTATTAACTAGGCTGGTATGCATACAGAGACGAGCAATCCTGTGCTAGTTCGCGCTATCGACATCAAGGAGCCGCTCTGGACAGAACCGCTAGGGTCTGCAATCCAATTACGTTCATAAAGAAATGCTGCTGGGATCTCGGCTAGTTCTTCCGTTGGAACCATATGACGAATCAAGTTACGCAGGCTCGTACCCAGAGAACAGCGATGAAAGACATCAATGCCATGACCAATGTCTTATCCAGGATGCCAAATCTCGAAGCTTGCTCAATCAGCTTCAATAGTCACGTCGCGCGCTCCCTAGACTACTGCAATCGACCAGGATATCAGCAAATTGAGAAGGCATTCAACAAGGCGCCCATACTCGCGAGCATGGCAGACGGGCTGGTGCAGTTAACCCTCAGTGTTGCGCGGAAACTACTATGTACAGTCACCCATAAAGTACGATTTCCAAAACTTGAGGAGCTAGACATACACTTCCAAACTAATTACCGCGACCTTACCTTCGATGAGATAGACCGTACGGCCGACGATATTGCGGTCTTAGTAAATAATGTCGAGAATGCTCTCTACGCGCTCTCTGTCTCACTACCTCCAACTGAAAATTTTGCCTTCCGGTTATTCTTCAATCTGTCGGTTGTTCGAAGATGTAGAGAATATTCCCAAACTTGAGACGGTCATCCTGGATATATTTTTCAGGCTTCATCTCCCATCTGCTGCTCCTGTATCAGAATTCCTGCGCAACTATAACTGTTCCGCAACATATCGAATTGGGAGGAACGGACGAACAAAACGGTGTTTTATTTCTGAGGACAGTTCTCTGCTCTTCAAAGTCCTAGAAGTTATTACAGATACTCCATTACCTCGACTGCGTAAATTCAAACTGGTGTCAAGAAGATCTTCAACATCACCGACTATGAGCTACTGGGGGATGTTGATGTACTTTCCCGACGCGCATGGTCAGAAGCTCACTTCTGCACACTTCGTGCCGGCTTGAGTCCCATTCATCTATGAAGCATGCACACCAGAAGGTAGGATGGAGGTCCAGGTAATTAAATTTACTGAAGGCTCACTTTTATAACCTCCTGGGTTGCCCATTGACTCATCGGCCGCTGTCGCACGTAGGTTGAGATATGATAGCAAACCTATATATGTGCATGATTTAGACAACCGTCGCTGATATGATTAGTAGAGCATACACCACACCTAGTAAGTTGAACAGAAATTCAGCGATACAAATTTGTTAAAAGCGAACCATACCTCAGCCCATAGCAAGCTTGTGTGTCAACAACCAGGCACACATTAGGAAGCTTGTAAATACGATACGAAATTTTAAATAAAGGCGCAGAGAGCTCGTGTGAACTTACTGTCAATTTCAGGAGTCAATAATTTACTCACATCAACATCGTGGTGACAGCTTGTCGGAAATCAAAGGCACAACTGCAAGTCTGAGGGAGAAAAGCTTCTTAAATATGCCACATAGGGATGTTACAGTGTATTATATGATGTGGTCCAGCGAACACATACAGTGTGCCATATAATATGGGTTCAGCGAATTCGCTGAACCAGTGAATAGCATATAGATATATTGGGTAGTATACACTGTGTGACATGATATAGTGCAGCGAATTCGCTGGAGCTCCTACATAGCCACTATGGGTTCGTGGGCATTGCCGATGTGTGAGGATCGGCACTCCACGGCACTTAAGGTAGGGGGTTGCATTGATGCATTGTATACAGTAGGTAGTATACAGTACACTACAGATGTCTGCTGCA
>JASFDF010000154.1:0-44686 GCA_036937115.1 Nidularia sp. FH-822889
AACAAGGCCTTATCAGTAATATCATACTTTTAGCTGAGTTTCAACTCTCTCTGGAAATATCTTTCACATTAAATTTTTGTGATGGCCTCAGTTCTGAGGAGCTTTTCTACCATAGCTCATCTGGGGATAGAGCTTAAAGCTGTTCATGGTTATATCAAGAAAGGGAAAGAGTTATTATTGTGGTGCTGAAGCATATGGGATCAACAGACTTCCCAGATTCAGTTTCAGGGGAGGTTAATTACCATAGGTGAATGTATCAATAAATCACACTTTAGAGTCTGTTTGGCTGCTGTACCACCCAGGTGGTGTGACCACCCAGTTACCATATTTAGTATCTTGCAGAAATGATGAACTTATGATAATTTGTGACTTACACAGCTCACACACATTGTTGCATCCCCATTTGCAGTGTAGAAGCATGAAAATGCTGCATTGCACCATTCCTGTAGCTCAACAGAGAGCCCTCCTTGCCACTATCCTGTATATGGTGCAATGTGCTGCCCTTGCCGTCTCCTTGTATGCCAGTCAGTGGTATTGGAAGCAACCATACCACAATTCTGCTCTCACTGGAGCAGAATGGGTTGAGGAACTTATCTATGGCCACCCAGAGAGGATCAAGAATGTCAGACACACAAACAATACACTCAATAGTGCAGTGTTGAGGTTATCTAATCACTCAGAGAGGGATGAAGATAGAGGAGGGAATATGAGCACTGTATTGCTAGTGGAGAAATGACCAGCTCAAAACTGGGGTTCTGAGTACAAATGATGTAATTAAATACTACCTAACTCATGTACTATGCATGTACTACTCATGGCCTATGCATGTAAGTAACAATTGATCATAAAAGAAGTAAGCCTTGTGTTGACCTCATGGGCACAGTTGCCTCATGGTATCCATGCAATTGTCCATGTGTTATCTCCAAGATTAGATGTCCCTGTGATAAGTCCAGAAGATAAGATAATGATAATCACCAAAAGAAAAGGTGAATTCATAACAAAGAATTGCCTTGGAATGAAGGTTCATGTATTTCTTACCTTTCTTGCTGAGCTGTGCCTGTGTGGATTGAAAGACTCCAAACATGTCACTTTGAGGGAGAAAGTTGCAATCTTTCTCTATACATGTGTAACAAGGTGATCAATTTGCCATGTTGGTGAACATTTTCAACATTCAAATGATACAGTTTCCAAGTAAGTATTATTTAGTAAGCTGCAAGCTTTATTGAAATTTGAATTAGGTACTTCAAGGAAGTTCTATTCACAATTTTGTCACCTGATTTCTACAATCAATATGTTTGTTTGCCTGCTGCTGATGACCCCATACCTCCTTCCATCTTGGATAACCCAAAGTGGTTCCCTTTTTTTGATGGGGCAATAGGTGCAATGGATGGTACTCACATCAATTGTTGCCTATATTCATTGGAATGTCAGGCTTCTTGCAATTGAAAGGGAGCTGTCACACAAAATACACTGTGTTGCTGTTCTCTTGATTTCTGATTCCAGTATGTTCTCAGTAGATGGGAAGGATCAGCTACTGATGCAATGCTGTTTCATGATGCATGCACAAGTGATCTCACCATTCCTGTGTCACAAACATACTTTCCAGGATATAGGCTAGAATTCTGGACAGATAGGATATGTGTGGTGACCAGGGAGAGACACAAGAGACTCTGGGAATATCTCTGGGAAACATGTTTGAGTGCTACCAAAGGAAAGAGTCAAGATGGGTGATGGCTTCAGCTTATGTGCTGTGCCTCCTTCATTCCTAATGCCCAATTTACAGATAACAGTGAGTGATATGATCCAGGTATAGTGATGACTGATACTCAACTTCCTGACTGAAGACTTTGTCAGGAGGGATCTCCAGAGACCAGAGATCTCATTGAGCATGAAGTGTGATAATGAGTGAGGTGATAACAAGTAGAGATGAGTGAGGACAAATTAGAGGTAGCTTATCCACTAGCTGGAGACTAGTAAGGATGTTAAACACAATATAATCAACAAACTGAAGTACTACAATACATTCAAAGTACTTAAATACTAGAAACTCTAAGTAACCAGAGTAAATACATAATGCACTATATTCATACTAGTACAATGGAGAAGTAAGTGGGTTAAGAGAGAGAGAGCATATGACAAGGACCAAGGAATAAAAATTGAATGTTAACATGAAAGAGACATACTACAAAAAGTACAGTGTGTGGCTGAAACAAAGTAAGTGCAAAAATGGAAACAGACTGGAGTAAACCTGAGTAAACACCAGAGATGAGTGGGAAGTCGGGAAAGTGTCAGGATTGATTGTGAGCAGTCCAGAGATGGCATGCACTGCACCATATAGGGATATGACATCCTGACAGGAAATATTACCTTGCAGATGGTGGTTTTGGTGCATGCAATGTCCTGCTTGTTCCTTATCAGGGTGTTTGTTACCATCTTGCAGAGTGGGGAAGGGCATCTGTTTGGTAGGCAAGATATCATCTCTTTCTTGTTGTGAATCTGAAATGGAGAAAATATAGCCCTGCCAATTGTGAGGAATTGTTTAACCTACATCATGCTTTAGCAAGAAATGTTGTTGAACAGATCTTTGGTTCTTTGAAGAAATGCTTCAATATTCTCACCCACCCTGTTGAATATGACATGGATATACAAGCTCAAATCCCACCAACCATGGCAGCTATCCATAACTTTATTTTCAATCACAATCCTCAAGAAGAGGAAGAGGTTTTACAGATTCATGACCCCGACCCAGGAAATTTACCAGCTGAACAGGATTTTGGGACACTTGCTCAAGGTCCACCAAATGCTGCAGAGAAGGCACATGCAAAGGATAAACAGGTTTGAATTGCACAGGAAATGTGGGACAGCTATCAAGCTATTTTAGCTGAAAGTGGAGAAGATTTTGCCTTTGAATGAAGGACAATTAATTTGTAGCAGACAATGATAGTAATTAAATCAACAAATGAGTGACTATGGGGTATTAAGTAAATGGCCATAAAATTACTCAAACTCAAACTCTGAGACAGGGAGGCCAATCTTCATGTGAACCCAGAACTTATGAAGATCTTCACCATCCTTCATAGACTGATAGGCTACTGTTGCATGCAGTGTACACTTGAAAATGTCAATCAACTTGCTAAGTTGAATTGTAGTCAACCAATCCTTTTCAAGTTTCATTGTGCAGGTCATGGCTTCCTGCAGACAAATAGGAGTTGGGGGAAGATCAGATGGGCAAAAGGCATTTTTGATAACATTGGTAACACAGTTTATGGTCTTGTCCAAAGTTGTCATCATCTGATTACCTTGTGTGAGGTGTACTTGTTTTTTCCCTGTAGAAGGGCCAGGGGTCACCACATGCTTGTGTACAACTGGCAGAGGTGAGCAAGATGGTGTTGATGGCTACAGGAATAAAAATTAAAGTTATATAGTGTGCAACTGTGAAATACTGTGCCAGGAAACACACAATAACCTAACTGAGCCAAAAGGCCACTATGACTGGTTACAGTCGTAGGTATTCCCAGGCTATATATGCAATTCAATATCACACATTCACCAACCATTGTAATGGTATGTGACAGCAACAGACAAAAACTTACTGGAGTCTCATTGGCAGTTGCTGGAGAAGCAGACCATTCTTGGGATCCATCAACATCATCAGATCATCATCCAGAGTTCCTGGAGCATTTGAGAATCCTTTGTTGATATCTGCAGCACTGAGGCCCTGTGATGCCCAAAAAATGTGGCCACCTTTGGCTGAAGATGATCCCAAGCTGTCAATGCATCCAAATGAACCCAGCCTGCATTATGGAAGGGGCAAGCAGTTGGGTGCTTTGCTACATAGTTGTCCTAGATGCCCTTCTTCTCTGGAGTAATGTCAGCTCCATTTTCATTGTCCCATGACCACCCTGAATTCTCTCAAATGGCATTAACAACCCCATAAATTGCTTTGAGCTAGGAGATGAAGAGAGGTCAGCAGAGTATTGAAACAGCTCAAAAACTGGGCTTACAGCTCGAAACTTGGCCTTACAGGCATCTCCTGTCTTCAGCCCACCCTTCGAGAGATTCTTGTTGACCTCAATGGCAGCAGTGGTCCAAGTAGCTTTTTGAACCCTCTGGAATCTCCTTTGGATTTGTGCTCGATAAGGAATACAAGGAAGGTTTTTTCATCCTCTGTAGTCCAGTGTGCACATTCCTTCATGGGTTTGGGAGCCATCTGAAGTAGAGGAGTGACTGTAAACCAAAGAAAAGAACTGGAAAAGAACGAGACGATGCACAACAGGCGAGAATGGACGTGCTTGCGGCGTGACAACTGACTTGATACATAATTTCCGCAGGATACTAAATACGGTAACTGGGTGGTCGCACCACCCGGGTGGTATAGCAGCCGAACAGACTCTTAGACATTTGTAACGGTGATCATATCCTCTACAGGTGAGATTATGGCTGAATTAGAATGTGTCACGCGCCAGCTGCCAGACAAGCGGCGACGCTGAATGTAGGCGGAAGAAATCCAAGAAGATATTTAGCGGGAATGAAGAGAACCTTTCGTTGTTCCCGCGCTGCTGGAGACCTTTATTTCTATATCAAGGCTCACATCTGAGGTTATGAACAGAGAACGGTGTGTTGGAATAATGGGGGCTCATTTGCGAGCGTTTCGCGATGCACGCCGGATCATTGCGTGAATCTCTTTGGTTATTCTATTGAATACTTACATTTTTGTGGCAATTTGTAGTTTACTTGTTTCAGCCTTTATTTATTTCACTAATTAGTATATAAGTAGTTTACTTGAGATGTAGTTACCTATCCGTTCGCCTCTCAGCTCACCGAGGTCAAACGCGAATCTACTGCTTTGTGATCGACTACGAGGCGTGCACTTTCATTTTAACACGGTGATTTCTATGCGGGGTTTAGCTATCTTTTTCTTGTGTGTATTCATAACTCGGACATACAGAGAAGTCTTCCACTCGAAGCAGTCTGTTCTGGACATTAACTGAAGACTGATTTGACGTTCAAGCACGATTGGACTATACTGAACAGCTTGTGCCCTGAGAACTAGGTCCAGTGTAGTCTACATGAGTGCCCTGTTTTATTGGATTTAGACTGGCTCTATAAAGTAGACAAGCCTTCAGTTACTCGCATGGTTGTCAAACTAGAGCGATAGGTTCATTCTTCCCTCCGCGCACGGGCTTCGATATGTATGATAATCATCTAATGTCTGCCCTAGCAATTCACTTCACTGGTTTTATCTTGTTGGTGCCTTTTGTATTAATCCTTTTCTCCTCTCGGTAGATCACAAGGTGGAGAAGATCACAGCGTGAGTATACATAAGTGTCATGGATTTCATGCTAACCCAATAACTACCCCAGAATTGCTACTTGTCGGCCTCCTAATACACATAGTCAGAACACGGATCAGCGTTACTCGTACATTTTCCAAGCACGAGGCACTGAACATCGACTCGGGTATAATATATCTACAGAAGTGACTAGCGACCGTCCAGGAACTCCCTCCTAACTGCCAACAATTGTCATTTACGACACAGTAGCATACGGCTGGCTGACAGGATCTCCTGCCGTCAACTGTCGAGGAGAGGTATGTAAACCTTGAAGGAAATTACGGATAAGCATCCCCCCAGTTCATCCGCTCTCACTTCTCTTGAATCACGAAATGAAAATTTTACTCCTAACCTCCACTATGTATGTTCTTATTGGCGGTGTCATGTCGCAACAACCCATTTATGGTCAATGTGGAGGAACGGGCTGGTGGGTACTACATGATACTATGGCATGGTTATAGCAACTTAATCGATACTTCCACCATAGGACAGGACCTACGACATGCGAAACAGGACTTACTTGCGAAGTCCAAAATGAATGTAAGAATCTAATCACGTTCCTTAAGTTTCTGATCATGACTACTCATAATAAAATATGTCGCAGACTATTCCCAATGTCTTCCTACCAAATCATGCAATAGCCTTGGCGGAACATGCGGAAACCCAGGCTGTCCACCTGACAAGCCGAAGAGTATATACTATAATTGGGGATGTAGCAGCGGACAGAAATGCTGTGTAGCATCCTAGACTTCGAGAAGACACGTGTACTTGAACGAACTTTGTTGGTCACTATTCATTTTTTAGCTTCGTGGACTATATTTATTTTTCGATTCAGGAGCAGCGTCGGCTCGATTGGCAGACTCATAATATTTGATGTATATGTAAATTCACTACAATTATGAAATTGGAGAACATCGAATTTATGACAGACAACAGATAGAGAGAATATAAACTGTCATCTTTCGGCACCTTCGCCGTCGCTAGATTTGAAGCCTAGTATATATCTGCCAGCCTAAAATGTTCAAAACTTGTTTCATGTAATGTGGCCGCAGAAATGCGAGTTTCTACCATCTCATTATATTTATCCTCTGAAAAAGACGTAGAGCCCGCGAACCGGAGAACTCTCAAATTCGGGATTAAATAGCATTTGTTTTGCCTCTGGATGAGACACTTCACTAAAACATCCGAAATTGAATATTTGGAGCTATAAGGCTGCAAAGAGAATTCGGCAGGGTGCGATGTGACTTTGAGAACAGATATGATGTCGGCATCATGGACTCTACTATCTTGGAGAGATAGCTTTTGTAATGAGCAAGATGACCGAGTAAGAAGAGATATCATTGCTGTAGTGTCCTCTCTGCTAGGGTGTTTTATTGTAAGGGATTCGAGTGAGGGAAGAGTCAGGGATGCAAGAAACGAGTCAGGAATAGGTGAAGAAAAAAGAGCCGAGTATTTTATTGAAAAGAGGCGAAGTCTAGGAAGTACCAAACAATCAGACAAGTCGGAGAGTGAAGATCGTGACTGGAATTGTAACTCGCACTCTATGAGATTTGTTGCGAGATGCAAAACTTCGTGTATCTGTTCATACGAAGTGTTCGCATGACAATATCTAGTCAATTGAGACCAGGGAAACACCCCGAAATCCGGCGCATGTGGACCTCGAAGCCCTAAGGTCTGTATTTGAGGTGCAGAACAAAATATCTTGAGCGGTGTCTCCTCGAATGCATGGGTTCTGACAATTAACTGTATCTGAAGAGTCGCAAGCATGGGGATGTTGCCCATAATTGGAGAAAGTGAGGCGAGAAGACCAGGAGAGATTGCAAGATCCACATTCTGCCACCGATTTGAGTGTTTCATCAACAAGGACATGAGAGTGTGTCCGTTCTTAACGCGCCCATCTGCTCGAATTTGGAGACACAAAGGGGAACGTCCTGATCTAGAAAGGTATCTTTCCATCATAGCCTTTTCTCCTGCACTTGGGGAGTTTTCGTATTTTAGGAAATGATGGATGTAGCTCCACAGTCGAGGGCTGCCATACACAACGTCTTTCCAGTTCCTGCATACGCTAGCAAGTGTATTTTGAAGATTGTCTTTACAATGCGGCCGAAAATTGAGGATAATCCATAGAAAAATCTCTAGTAGGATGTCATGTGGAATTTTGTCAACAAATGGAAATTCAATTGCCGGAGGAGCATGAGACTCCAATCTACTATCGAGTGATTGCTTTGGGCTGGAAGCAGCTGCATGTTTTTCTTCAAGATGGTCTTCTATGGGGTCCACAATTGAACGTAATGATGCAGATACCGAAGAAGTAGGCATTGAGGTCACTGGAAATGCGGGTACGACACTAGGTGTCTTGCAGAATGAGCTGAATGCCAAATTTGTCGCCTTTGTTTCATCAGTGCTGGCTCCTCGCAAAGAAGAGACTAACTCACGTACCACTTAGTAATGATTAGGAGATAGGAAAGAGGCTATCGAAAAGTGAAGAAGCTACGTCTTGAGTGTTATAGTGGCGTTCAGTGAGAACAAGAAGCAAGCGCTTAGCGTGCATGTTTCTCCCTCGTGTTTTCTCACGCGATTCCTAATTGGCTTTTTCCATCAACATTTCTGGAAATATGCGCATAGAAACATGAATACCGTAGGTCGTCACTTGCGTGCTACATAATTTGTACAACGAAATCGGCTAATACACTTCATCAGGATTCAAGGTCGAAAGAGGCCTGAATATCCATCCTGTACAGCACCGTGTTCAAAAGTCTTCGAGTCTACTGCCATGTACAGGTAATACTCGTGTCAGTTATTCCTGAGAGCTGTTCATTTGAGAGGATTCGTCTTTAACCTCGGCATGAGAGAACGTGATCCTTCGGTTGGCATGACAAGATTCGAAAATACCTTCAAAATCATAGATGCCGATGTGGATATAGAGAATTCTAGATCCGGAGTCTCCTGGAACAGACGTACGATGTCTTCATAGCATCCAACTCCCTGAAAAGAGAGGTTCAGCAGAGAACAAGACGATCGAGAGAGGAGCGAGATGGTCTCTATGATGTCGTTTTTGCAGGGACATTCCAATACAAGAGAGTCGAGAGCTGGAAGCGTCAGGAACTTGAGGAAAGGGCTCGCTCTGTCCTCGGAAATGTTAGAAGGGGGGAAATGAATGGAAAGCGAGCGGAGATTGGGGAGGATCAACGGGTCAGGCGAGAACCGAAGAGATGTCCGCATTTCGACCCGCAATTCGCAAATTTCGAGATTACGTGCAAGACGTAAAATATCCATTGTTTGAGCCGGTAGTGCGTCTGTGTGGCAGTATCTGGTTAATTGAGACCAGGGATATGTCCTGAAGTCTGCTGCATGAGGACTATTAATATGCAGATCCTGCAATCGCGGTGCTGTATGAAATACACCAAGAGGCGTTACCCGGGATGCAATCAACTGGGAAAACACCTGTATCTTGAGGGTCTCTAACACCGGGAGGCGTCCTTCGACTAAGGTCAGGGAGCGAAGAATGTTGGAGGGAATAATAAAGTGGACATTTCTCCACCGCGTAGAGTGCTCCATTAGCAAATTCATGATGTCTGAATCGCCTTCGTCGATCCTTCCATCAGCGTGGATGTAGAGGGTTAGTGGGACTTGACCCGACCTCGAAAGGTGCCTTTTAACCATCTCAATTTCTTTCCCCCTTCCAAGATGGCGGTGCCGCAAGAACTGGCCGATATAACTCCAGAGTTTAGGAGTACCATACACCACAGCTTTCCAACGCCTGCAAACGGCTGCAAGCCTACCCTGGAGATTGTCCTTGCAAAATGGCCGAAGGATAAAGATTAAGTATAGAAAAATCTCCGAAAGAATCTCTGTCGGAATGCTATGGATAGGAGGGGAGGCTGGTACGCAGGTAGACGCGAGATCGATTTTGCGCGCTCTACTCTCAAGAACATTCCATCGCGGGATCAGTAGATTAATTTCCTCTGGTGAATTACTGAAGAGGGAAAGTTTCATCGAGCCTGATATTAAAGACGACTCAACAGACAAGCGGCGATAATACGGCTTCAACACATACCAGAAATTCGTGATACAAGGCTATATGTTTAGGTTGCCAAATGTATGTAACTTGATTAAAAGAAAGTTAAATCTCTGTAATGTTTAGAGTCAGTATGATGCTTGGATTAATGAAGTAATTTGGAAGAAATGACACCTTTCAAGGAGCTCTGGTCTCCGAATCCTGAGGTTGAGTTCGGTTATGATTGGCTGGCGCGATGAGGTGCTTTCATTTCTGAATGAACGCTCCAGAAATATCTGAAGTCAAAATCACCTCAAATACTGTAGTGTTTCAGGTAATTCGTTGAGAGCTTGAATCAGGCTTGAACCACTAGGTGGTGGTGAGAGATTAAGAGTGCCTTTAACCATGAGGCAATCTGCCATGGTCATGCAACCTCGTCCCTATTCTGAGTGGGTAAGTTAAACAGGACCCCAGCTCAACCTTACCTCGTACATATAGTATACTTACTATATTGTCCGATTCAATAGGGTAGATAATTAGTACAGATTCGGATCCAGGCTCCAAAGATCCCGACATATCCCGGATACCCTGGTCACTGGTCACCACTGTTCACTGCGAAGTCATTATGCGTAAGTATGAAAAGGCGAGAAATCAGGTCAGGTATGGATGAAAACCATCGCTACGACAATGTAGCACATGGCTGGGTACCACTCTTTCTAGACTGGAAAGCCCACGTATAGAAGCCAAAACTGGCTCTTTATAGTCTGATCTTTATATAAGTAGGACGGCAAATAGTCGACAACAGAATCACAATGATCTAGGCACACATCAGTCGGGGTCCTGAGGGTCTTTGACAAACCTGAACATTGTCCGGTTGGCAAGGAGCCGCGTGAAGATGGAATATTATTGTCACGTGGCATGATGCCACGTAACGCCCAACGGTAACGCCGCTAAAGTTATTGACGAGAATTATCATGTTCAACTTGTCTTCCGCTGGATAAGACCATGCAAGCTTCATCCAGCTTTCCTATAGCGAAGCCTCCTAAGTCCACGAAATGGCCAGCGGACAAGACCAATAATTTCTCGTCCTGGGCAAGATCAAAATCAGCGGTGGTGTCCCATATATACACCCCGACCGTATCGATTAAGTATCAGGGACTCAAGGCGACCCAATATTTCTCTAAGTTCACGGACGACTCGACGAAGACTCTGCTACTCGATCTGACAGAACTGAAGCTTCCACATCCGAAGCGCCATGAAATCGTCTTTATCTCACATGGTTTGATGCAGTTCTCATGGCCTCAGGATAAAGCAAGCCAGGTGAGTAGCATTCAGTAGCCATGCACAGTGGATAACTAATCGATGTTCGTGTGATAGGTATTGATGAAGAATCTGCGGAACAGAATCAGCCCCGAAAATCCCCTAGACAAGGAAGCTATCAATGCTAAACTGAAGAAGCTCTCGATGTAAGCAACCACACTAGTTCACTCACCAAAGTCAAGGGTTACGACAGCATATTCGACTACAGTGCATCTTTGACACTTCAGGAAACGTAAGAAACTGCCTTCTATCACAGTATGCCAAGGATCCTGACATAGTTATTTTTATAGGCCAGTGAAAGACTTTGGGGTAAAAGCTCACGCTTGGAAGACAAGGTTCGGCCCACCGTTGGATAAACTACCAGTAGAGATTCACAACAATACAAACGAGGTAAGAAAGCGGAAACATTCTGCCATATACCATGCCACCCCGCCACCGCCATTGTTTTCCGGTAGCGAGATGCAAAGTTTTCTGGATAGCATCGATTTGGATGTCCGGGCAGAGAAAAGGCCCAAATTAACTACTGCTTCTGGAGAAGTACATTTTATGCTCTTCTGCATTGCCCTTTCCACTTAGACTCCTGTTTCTAGATCGAACAAGTCCACACGTCCTCTGACTCGATCGCACTGTCTGAACCATCGCGACACATTTCTATCCCCTCATCCCCCGGTAGTCAGGCAAGTTTCACTCAAATCTCGTTCATTTTAAATGTATGCTAACAATGGGTACAGCGAGGTCGTACTGATTCTATAGCATCGTCTGTCGCATCAAGAGGCGCCCCTTTACCCCTAGAAACCAGAGTCTCGCAGGTCAACGCCCTTTTCCATCTTCATGGACGACGATGGGCTGATCTTCAACTCAGGACGTGTTTCCCCCTTCCTCCCACTCGGCACCGCAGATCCTTAGACCAATAGGCAGCACATACCCTGATAGATTATCGGCATCAGCTGTGGAGCCTCCCTTCTCCCCGACAGCCTTCGCACCTGCAGCAAGCGCTGCCTTGTTGGTAGACACGATGTCACTCGATCTCCTGCCATCAGGGTACCAGACGTCCAGTCAACATCCCACATCATTAAACACGCAGCTGCAGCCTTCGAGTTCATACACAATGACGACCTCTTCTCTCCACGGCATCGCATCGATACCGCAAGTTCAGCCCTCTCCACCCCCACAACCACCCTCATCTACAACGGCTCATGCTGCTGCTGCCCCCTTCAGCCCTCCTCCATCTACTACAGATAAAGTTGTTCCGTTTCCTTTTAAGAGCCGACCACTGAACGCTGCTACGTACCCACTTTCCACGACCGCTCGTCTAAAGAACGATCTTGAAATCGTCCGCGCGCGCATCGCGCAAGGTATTACGAGAGAGGAGGAGATCATCAAAGCCCTGAAGATGCACGGCGCCGCCGACGGCGAGATTCCTGACTCGATGCTGTCGTCATCGTCGAAGGCCGCCGATGCCGAACGTGGTGGGCCCTCCTTCCTTCCTCTACTGCAATTTCAAAGGCTGATGTGCACCTTTCACAGCTCTCATCAGCACGCACCTACGGGATGTAGAAAGACAGCTCGAAGCGGAGCGGCGGCACCGTCGGGAGGCCGAGGACGCGTTGCGGGATATCGAGAGGGAGTGCAAGGCACCTTTCGTCGTTCCAGCACTGTTGCAAGCGTTCATATCGATTTCGAAGCTCACATCGCAGGCGATGCGTCCGTAATGGCATACACCCTCCGTCATATTGGTTTGTCTCTCGTTTTGTATATTTTAGGGCTGAAAGCATGGACGTTCAATTTGTTTTATCGCACTTTGCAGATGTTGGTTTAATGTATATATAGAAATGGCTATTAGTTATATTTTATGAAAAAGACTTGCCTGTCCTTAATCCAATTGTGCTGCAATACTGGCGCCTCTGAGGTGCTTACTGTCGCCGTGAATCTTGACCTACTTGACGCCAATCGTTACATAAAATTAATTGTGTACATGTCCCTTCACACAAATTACGAGCACTAATCTGTGCAGGTTCTCGCATGAATGTGAAAATGACACCTTCTACTGCGGTAGAAGATAGGCTTCAGATCTCAAGTCGTCCTCTCTCTCTATATATATTTGTATATTAGCCATTACATGGATCATCTTCAGACCATGGCCACTCACGTTGTATTAAAGATTTCCATATCGACCTTCCTGAACACATTGACAAACAGAAGGTATAGCTCATACCGTGCGAGGCTTGCACGAATATGATCAGCTACTCCAAGATTGTGATACCGAATTAAATAAGACTTACTTGACACCAATACAACCCCTCGTCCCTTTCGAAAATGTCACCAGATGAGTTTCCAGTTCACGAGAATTTATTTGTAATCAATGCTCCGGTCGGAAATCGAATGGATTGGAAAATATGTTAAGATTATTGTCCATAAAGGTTGATCCCACGTCAACAACAGTCTAAGGACCGCTTCCGATTCAAGGAGATAATAAATGAGGCGAAAAGGTATACACGCCTGCAGGGACGAAGCCTCCAGCCATTATGCTGTCGTTGGATACTACGCGGGGTAGGAACACCACGATTTCGTGCGACATCCTTAGCGATTCCTTGATCACAGTGCAGTCTGAGCTGTTTTAATTCAAAAATCATGTAGTCGCCTATTGTAATACAAAACATACCAAGTAAGCCAGCTTTTCGAAGCTTGTTGGCGAGTCCTTCTCTGGCCAAGCACAAGAAGCTTCTTCAGCACATCTTTATTCTATGAGATATGAAATGTCCCAACAGTACATGTATTTTCGACAGTGTCGCTCCCTGCAGATAGCATAACAGTGATCGCTTCTTGCAATAATTTGCGAGAGGGTATTCCTTCGCTTTCCTTTCCGGGTTGAGGTGTCGGAAGATGATCTCATGTTCCACGTGTTCCAAAGACGAAGGGTTCGCGAGTAACTTGTTGATTGAGAGTTGCATTTATCGATGACCTCCTACAGAGCCAGAGATTGTGGACTGATGAGTTTTGCGACTCATTGCGGCATACCATATACGAGAGGAGCAAGGAAAGGGAAGTGCTGCATGATGACGAAAATGGATTTCACGGATTCCACTGCAGTTGACATCGGGTGATTAAAGCCTGGCCACTAGACAGCAGAATAAGACTGTGCAAAACATAGGGTGTGGTTATCACTATAGTAGTGAATAGAAAGCCAAAATGGATGTTAATAGGTGTAGGCTCAGGCAACTCTTGATGAGATACATGATAGAGCATCAATAAGCCTGTTGACCTATATGAGGAAATGAGGAACTTGGAGGGGACTTGACATCATGGTACTGTGTTTTGAATTATGCTTTCGAATTTCGGAATTGCCCTTCGCGAAAAGAGGGGGTGTATGATGTCCTTCCTTTTCTTCACTGGTTTTGGGTCAATGCAACTGAAGGAGACCTCGTTAAATGCTCTGTAAAATTTAGCATCCTTCAAGAATTTGTTTCTGCTGTATAGATGCTTTCAAATGCTTGAGGGTCATTAAAATGAAGCTATCAGTTATAGGACTTGTCAACCTCAATGTTTTAGAGAGCAATAGGGTTCTAATCATATCAGGACCAATTTGTTAAAAACAGACATTGTAGATAGTCAGTTAGATACGTATATACAGACTCATTCACTCTTTACGTAATTCAAACTCTGTTATAATTTTGGACCTTTAGTTACCTATTGTGACACATAACACCTTAGCATCGTTCTCCTGCTATGTCGTCGCTGAGGTATGTACACCCACTTTCTTTATTAGTTCACAATTTACTTATTAGTATATAGAACTCTTATTTGCTTTAGGTATTTAATACAGCATTGTTCTCCAGCTACATTGTTGCTGAGAACTCTTATTTGCTTTACGATTCAAACCCCAGGGCCTATGAATGGTAAATAAAATGAGTTACCGTGGATTTGTGGATAATCATGACCTACCATGAATCTCGCATAACCTTTTAAGATGCTTGATGAAGCTGCTATATTTGATAACATCATAGTAAGCCATGTAGTACAATGTAATCGCAGCAAATTTGAGTCCTGGTATTTTAGATAAAGGATGGTACCAGAGGTGCTTGAGGACCAACACCACAAAGTAAAAGAGTGCTGTTGCAACCAAGACCAGGATTCCAGTCTACAAGAAAATCGTCATCCAATAAAACGGAAAGAGGGTCCAGATAAAGTTTATCGCCTGAGCTGATTGCTGGCTGTTTTATATGTAAAAGCTTGGAATGTCGAGGTCGGAGTCTTTATGTAGATAAAGTAATCGATTTCATGGGAAGGTTGGCCCACAGTTGGCCCACGGGCGCCATTACCATTAGACTATGATCAACTTCTCCGTGAGCTCATCTCATACACCAGAACGGCAAGGAGTGTAGGCCACGAGACAATAACTACACTCGATAATGAGTTTTACTTGCAGGGAAACGTTTCGTAGCGAAAGAGGAGGGCAGCTGCAGTGCAGCCGGACCATTGACAGAAACTGGACCGGAAGCAATCATGCCATATGCACCATCACTGCCGTTGCCCAATATGTTGGCAGCAGGATTCATTGATCAGCAAGCTCTGCACTTATCAGCGAAGTGGAAATACAACATCAACTGCAAGCTGGCAGTCACCTTCGACCATTGCCCGCCCGCTTCGTGGCTCGATGCTGGTGCCATAAATAACCTCTGTGTCAAGAAATTAACCAGGGTCAGCTGTCGCAGTGTATTCAATTCAGAAGAGGATCCTCTGTACTAGGCTCTTACTATTTGCTATCCTGGTGACATATTTCGGACCATTCCGAGTGTAGCATCTCTGAGAGGTTTGGACACTAATGCGATCATCACATCAGCAGTAGGCTGAAAAGCCAACATGGCACAGAATTTGAGAAGGCTGGCATGTCTCGTTCTCGACAAGGCAGGATGGACGCGTCTCTCCTTGTATTTGGGCAGCATATGCCCCATTTGGACACCAACTCGGTCGAGATGTCAAAAAGGAGTGACAAGGACGACGGGTCTCGTCGTAGCTTGCGTCTCGACTGGGTCATGATAGAAATGTCACTCCATTGCTGAGAAACCTGGTCAATGGCAAGAAAGTAGCCTAGTATAACTTCCAATTGACACGGGCGCTGCCGGCTGGGTAATAGATTCCACTGTATAAAGGCGCAGTGGAAGCACGCATCTTGAAAACATGCATTCACGGCAGCGATATTGGTCTAATCACCAGAGAAAGACCTGAGCGCCATCCATCTCCGCCCAATTAGACAGTGGCCGTACAGCTGAACTGGGAACCTTCACATCAGAATCGAAGGAGCCTACCAAGTATGTCTAAGATAGTTAGAAATGGGAAACGATTCAACTCATAGATGTATCGACTCACGAGGAACTCTGGACTCATGGTATTTTACAAAGCAAGAAGGGGAGCTTTTAAACTGTTGAAGTGCACTGTCTGCGGATAAGCTAGAAAAACCAAATCGGTCATGTATCGGAAGCAGCCACTCGTAAGAGTGCATCAAATCAATCGACTTCAGTGGATCGAGCTAGTCTTCCTGGGGCAACACTAGCACGGTGTCATATCGCATCTTGAGCATGGCATAGCTTGCGGATGGAATAGTAATCAACTTCAATGACGCGGTTCAAGTTGGACCCGATGACATCATAGAGCTTCTAGAAGTCAAACTTTGCACTCTGGCGAGAACCTAGAAGGAAAGTTTCTTCATGGTATCAGTGCAGGGGATGGTAATCCTTGATAATCGGATAATGATATCAGGTTGAAGTTCTAGTTGGCGTTGGCTGTGGACGCGTTATTTCATGAATGCTGGTATAGAATGATGTTAAAGGAACCATTCGCTTGCTCTTTGTAGCATATGGTAAGGTCCACTAGTCTCCATCTGGGTCTCAGCGACAGCATATCACACTTATTGGCCGGACCTTCCTTCAAATTCTTGAACAGTACTTCGAGATCGGGAGCTCGGTGCTGCAGACAATGCGAAGAACAGACACGAGCTGTAACAGAAGATTTGTCAGCAGAAAAGGAAACGTAGTGCTTGGGCACGAAAGTAGAGTGGTATGAGGGCTGAACAAGTGTTGAACTTGCCGAGCGTACATTCTCGCGAGTCAAAGTCTGTCGATGTTTGGCAACGTCAGGAACTCCAAACAATAATCTACTCTCACTTTGCCATGCGAGTTCTATATTAATCCCATAGGATGGAAATTAGACGGGATAATTTGATAGCATAAGCTTCGAAGAGCAAGGGAGTACATAGAAAGGGAACCATGGAATAAATTTTGTCATACGATGACCGCCGTAGGATTGGTTATAAGTAAAATACTTGGCATGTTTCACCTTCTATAACGATAAACTCAGTCATCAAAGTATGCATCAGACATCGTAGCACATTGGTCGTGTGAGGTGGTGAATAAGCCCCTAGATGAATCTTTAGATATTCTTTAAAGAGGAGAAAGGGAATCACTAGGAGACTGCGATGCAAAGGTGTCGTGCTTCGTTTGCTTTGCAAGGGCATAGTCACGGTGCTTAGTCGTGCTTAGAGAGCAATTATAGGGCAACAGAGGAGGACGATAATGGACATTGGTCATATTCCCTCATAGCTCCATTATAAGTTCTCGCATGTATAGAAAGCAACGTAATTCAGATATGCTATGTTTGGTCTACAGTGAGATCCTGCATGTGGATGTCACAGGAGAAACATCTACATACTATGCAATTTACGATCGAAGTAACTGCAAAGTACTACACAGATCTTCACCTTGGAACGAAGAGATCAGCAGTCAGCGCTGAGTGCTGCATTCAAAATTGACTGTGACTTACTAATTCCTTTGTAGTTCTGTCCTAACTTCAAAAGCTCAGAACATCCACTGTAGCAGTCACCTATGACCCACCTCAAGTTATATCAATCCCATCCCATGCTGCGGGCCGCACACTTGCTCAAGCGCACCCATCATCTGCAGGTAGCTAGCAGGCGAGCTAGCCGCACCCTTCCCTCTTGCCCCAACGAACCTTTCGAGCATCCTGGCTCCACCAGCTCGCCCTGCCTGATAGTCGCCAAGATACTTCACAACATTTGCTTCTTTCATGCCAGTAAGGCGCGAGACTTCCTTGGGCACCCTTGAGTTCGTCAGCGCGGCTGCAGAGTCGGGATATCCGGTGAGACAGACGTATAGGACGCCGAGGAAGGTCTGAGGGCGACCCTTCGTTGTGAGCTCTGTCGGGTGTGTGAAGTAGCGATAGGGCTTGGGGAGGAAGAGAATACGCGGGTGCAGCGGTGTCGAGCTAGCATGATCTTTTGGAGGAACTGTCGTTCCGGGATGGGAAAGGTCTAAGCCGATACGTGGGGAGCAGTAAATTGCGGGTGGCTTTTTCATGATATCAACTGACACGTCTGAAGGTACAGTCTTAAGATATAAAGACACAGGCCTGCTCGCAGCATCCGAAGAAGCGGGCGGAAAGGCCGACGTGTCTCCCTGCCATTTGTTCTCGACAAGGTCGGGTATGCTCGTCGCGCCACTACGCAGTAAGATCTCGTCCACAAGGAGAGAAGGACCAGATATCACTTTCGGATTGGCACCTAGGCGCCGTAGGCTGCGTAGCAGAATCCCCCCACGTAAAAGAGAAGACTCGGGAACGATTCCTGACGAAGACGCCAGGACTGGGGAAACTTGCCCGATTGTTAGGTCAAGCCCTTTCCGCGATCCGTCTCTGTATTCGGTTAGACTTGTAGAACTGAAATGAGAGTTTTTAGAGTATCGCGGAGCGCGATGGAAGTACCTATGGAGGCCAGAGAAGCTCTTTTAGCAGGAGTCTTGAGGTGGATATCGACGAACTCACCATCTCCCGCTTATCTTTTGCTCCTCGCTCCCATGGGTAAAAGGATCTACGTGGCACTCGCTTTTCTGCAGGTAGAACTCGAGCTCGAGAATCTGAAACTCCGTAGCAGTATGTTCACTGTCATTGTCGCCAGATGTGACGACTAGACGAAAATCGTGCAGTAGAGCGCGTGCTATTGCAGCGAAGCGTGTGGAGATATCCGACTGGGTATCGAGGGAGCTGAAGTCGAGGAGCTCAGATAACGAGTGCACTGGTGGTTGAGCGCTGGCAGCAGCAGAGATGGACGTAGCAGAGGCGGGGGTAGGTGTTGTGGTGGAAGAGGTGGTAGCTGCTTGAATAAAGTACCGACTAAGGAGTTCTTGGCGATGTCTTTTGGGGACTTGCTTGGAGTCTTCTGAATCCACCTTTCTCTTCTTCCCAGTAGCATCCATCTTGTCTCGTGAATGCAGGAATGAAAGTGGCTTGCTCTGTCCCTGAAGGAATCTAATTTGGTTGACAGACGCGGAGCGGTGGGAGACTAAGTACGTAAAATCTCTCCTTCCAATAGGTACATACAGCATAAGTAACATTTAGTTGCTACCTCCTAGAGAGGATCTGGAAACAGTCACTTGTAACCTTCAGCCCTCTACAACCACTGCGCACATGAAGTGTACTGGTGAAAGCGTGACCTCCAATCATTTTCTCTTGGATGGCGTCCCACTGCTAGTCACAGCCGGGTCGAACAAGTAAGTGATCAAACTGAAGACAAGGTCTCCGATGCTCGTCATCAACAGAGTAGCAGTTGCCAGTCCCCACTCTTTTGGTGTCGCACACGTCAAGAGACCCATGATCGCCAGCGACACGTTCATCGCGACTGTAAGAATGAACCCAACGAGTTCAGTCAACCAAGACCAGGGCTCGAGTTGGGATAAGACGAACATATAGGTTTCCTGGCAGCAGGCCCAGATTGTGAAGCAATGACATGCCCTATTCCGATTGCGGCTACCATGCATGCATTCGTCTGGTTGAAGGCAGGCGCGCTCGCTGCTGAAGATAGAGGCTATTACATATAACACCGAATGATTAGAAAAACGCCTCTGGATAGCGGCCTGGAAGAACGCACCAGCCCCGAAAACTCTGATAATGCCACAGCCGGTGCAGATTGGTCAAGGAGAATCGGTTTGACGGCAAGAAGCCCAGCCATGAAGATGTCGGCGAGGCCTTTATACTTGAGTAGGGATGCCATCGTAGAAAGTGCGGTATCACAAACGGGCGCGAACCCGCGTCCTTAACAAGAGTTTATGCAGACCGAACAACAGGACCCCGAACTCGAAGGTGTTAGGTGCAATTCCGGAGGAGTTTTGCAGCGAAGGCTTGCGGCGCAGTGAACCGAGTTACGCCTCGAACTGGTGACCTTCTTTGCATTGAAAGTGGACATGAAGAAGGGAAGACTGTCGCCGTGGATAGACAGACTGCTGGATCAATCAGCGGCAGAGAGCCGGCGCTGGTGTACGCCCGGTCACCTGATTGGATTTGTGTTCAGAGTTAGGTCCACTTTCTTGTTCCTGCCACACTTGAATAGTACGGTAGTGCCTGGTGTCCGAGTCCCACGCCAGTCGTTCGTACCTTTCGCCGACTTCAGTCGCGTTTCATGAAGGTAACATTGATGTTTTTACACGCCATGGGTAACACCGACAATTTATTGGAGCATCGTATGGACGAGAAATATGAAGGTTAGAGCTAAGCATGAGGAAAAGTCTAAGGAGTTTGAGTGAGAAGGCCGTTGCTTATGCTATCTGATTCTGAAGGTGTACTGTTCATGTAGCACCTCATTCGCGGAACACTGCGCATTAAAAGCGAGCTATAGTACTTCCGAGTCCTGCATTCGAGAAGTAGACGCGGCGTTGATGCATGAGGTAAAACAGCGGGTCCTTTGTCTTATATGAACACCCAGCTATGCAGTCTGGAGATGCGCAGCCATCAAACCACTGCGAGCGACGCGAAAGCTAGTTAAGGACATTCCTTGACAGAACAAGCCGGAGGACGCGACATCCTCCCAGTTTTAGGTGTTCGAGAGGCATAGACCTCACAGAGTGTAAAACGACGATACACTCTCCAATGTCCAATAAGATAGACTAGACACTTTCCAAGTTGAACAGACGATATAAGCTTTTAGTCAAAGCGTAAGAGCCGTGCTCAACGTACCAGAAGCCTTCCTACTTTCCTGCCACTAGTGCACCAATCTGGAAACGCACCCACTTCATAGTCCCCTTGAATTTCCAGTTCGTCCCCTGGGTTAAACGTACAACACGCGGTCCAACCGAACTCGTTCCACATTATCAAAGAATCATGAGCTGATAGTCCATCGTTCGTCGAGAGAGTGGTGATCCATAATCTCTATCAATAGCGCCGTCGAGGGCCAGCAGAATGTCAAGACGGAGACGAGATGGATGTTGTAGCGAAGGAGAGAGATGATTGATGCTTGCGACAGACATCCCATCCCGAATCCTGATATTCGCTTCTGTACACGACGTCCATCATGTCTCTTGGAAATTTCTACTCAACACTTTTCATTTCTTCGCACTGCCTTCTACCCTGTTGCAGGAAAGAAAGGGCATTACATATGTCAATCATGCTCTAAACCGATCTGTAGAATCTGGAATTCAGGACGAGTCTCTGGGACATGACGATTACTGCACCCGGTGTTTTTGAAGGTGCATACCTATATGTAATTCTCTTCTGATACGACAGAAGGTTCTTCCTCAGAACATTTTAAATATATGTACACGTTATACTAGTGCGTATTCAGAATTGGGCTGAAGCTCCCACCTATACAAAATGACATGCCAGGGTCGGTGTTACGCAATACTCTTCATCTTCTCTTCTTCGTCTCGGGTACATTGCCACTCAACGCCGCCGGGTCAAACAGGTACATCGTCAAGCTGATAAGAGTATGGTTGATACTTGTCATCAGCATCGTCGCGCTGCCCAGTCCCCACTCTCTCGGCGTAGCGCAAGTCGCGTAGCCCAGTACCGCCCATGCCACATTCATAGCGACTGGAGAAAAGTATTCTTGTCAGCATTTGCAACCACAATAATTCCTGGACAGTACATACAGATAGCTGGCCTAGCGGCAGGTCCAGACCTCGCAGCGACCATCTCCCCGACACCGACGGCGGCTACCATGCACGCGATGGCCTGGTTGAATCCTGGCGCGATCTCCGCATTTGATACGTGCTGCACAGCGCAAACCATATCAGAAGCGTTGCTTCTTCCAGCTGGATCAAGGGAGAGCAGAAGAGAAATGACGCACCAGTCCGGAGAACGACGCGAGTGTCGTCGCTGGCAAAGATTCGTAGATGAGGCTTGGCTTCACAGTGAGGATCGCAGCAACGACTATGTCGGCTAGGCCTTTGTAGGTGAGTATGGATGCCATGGTGTTAGGAAGGCTGCTTGCGACTTAGTAGTTTGAGTGGCTAGGACTCTCAGGAGCACTCAGCGTCTGCAGGGAGGCAGTACGGCGGGTGCCCACAAAAGGCACGCCACAGTGATCAACTCGGCGAGGTGCTATGGTGTTGCTAATGGCGCTCAGTAAGAACTGAACAAACACGCCGTTATATTAAGCCAGGCGCTCGTGCTATGCGGATTAGTACTTCCAGATACTTCTCTGGAGCAGTTCGAACTCGAATTTTAACGCATAGCAGACCTGCTCTCCTCAAAAATAGAACACAGCTGCTTTGTGCACGTTCGTGAAACAATCTTACCCTGTATTTCTTATCCATGACATAGTGATCGTTGATGGCAGAGAAATCTAAGCGGTGGTAATAACTTGAACAAGCATGAGGGTTGCACAAGGATGCATAATGCACGCAGCCGCAGGATATGAATTCGATGACAATTTAATGTCAAGGCAGGTATGTATGCAGTCTTCTGCACAGAAGATGTAAAATGTTGCTGTAACCTGTGACAAATACTGATAGGCCGAGGTCCGATTGGCCAGTACGTGTTTCAAGAGCCGAAAAATTAGATCAGACTGAAGTCAGGACCAGGGGATCTGAATACACATCAACCTCCTCTGAACGAGCATGTTACGGTGATGATAATGGTACAACGTCAAAACTTATGATTATAATAAGAGCAGTATCTGCAATCCGAGAATACAACAATTTACTGTTCATGGTACGAGAAGTGGTGCTATAAATAAGATAAAATAGCGTATAGACAGAATAAAATAATTCCCTTTCTGATACTTTCTCCGAGTCCTATCTCCCGTCAGGGTCTTGTCAATGTCACGACAATGCTGTGCAGAAGGGTTTGGATCTGACGACTGTGACAAATATCATGGTGTCACGAGTCACAAATATAATGGGCGGCTCCGATCGTGTATGGTATTTGAGTTCGAGCCTGCGATCTCATTTCTAATCCTTAACAGCAACGTGTCTCTGAGTGCTGCATCTCTCATTTGTATACTCCTTCCTTTCTGTAACTTCCTTGAAGACCTTCTGAAAGGCTCCCAGAAGCATTTATGTCGCCCTACACTAGGAGCAGAACTGCGGGACAGAATCTCGATTTTGAATTGGACCCCAAAATACAAGACAATCCCAAAGTAAAACGCCAGAAGACGGGGTATGGTATGTAATTAACAATTAAGACTGGGATCACGCGCGTAAAGCGTGTCGGGGCCTGCGATTGTCTCCTTATTTTAACTTCCATCACCTCACCATCGTATTACATAGTTTACTGATGAACCGTTTCTCCCAATTCTTGATTTCGAAAGGCTCTGCTGGATCTACCCAGACCACTCCGATAGATGTCGACGCAGACGATATGATGGATGTCGACGAAAATGAGACATGGCCTGCGCACAATATTGCTGTGCAGTCCGTACCAGTCGTTCAACAGGCGCCCAGGGAAGCCTATAATCCCGAGAAGAATGCTCACCTTAAAGGCAGGAGACGGTTTAACGCAGATTTCGCCGATCTAAAAGATGAGTGCGAGGACGGATTGATTTTGCATGGTCTACGCATAAAGGGTGAGTCGCTACTCAAAAGTCGCGATGGAATAGACACTAATGAAGCTATAGACGCCAGCCCTGGTGAGGATGAAGGCACCCTTAATCTTAGTATCGAGCACAGTGCCTTTGGGAGTGTGCTCACAGTGCACTTTCTTGTCTCAGGTACGCGCGTCGTTTCTACTCTTTCGCCATCTAAACTGTCACGCCTACGCACATAGACACGTCCGAATATCCCAAGAACCATATGTGTTTCTGTTCATGCCCTGATGGAAAACCAGCACCTCCGAACATTGAGCGATGTATAGAAGGCGTGGCGGAAGAGCCCGCTCGTCCCATTAGAACAACCGTAGAGAAGCTGCTGTCGTCCATTGCCAAAGCCGTTGCCAAGCAGAAAATATCGATCAATGTCCACGAATCCGATACTGACACGGAACTTGAAGATGATGAAGATAGCTCCGTCGCAAATGACTACGCTGCCTTTGACGAGTTCGATGATTTCGAAGCTAGAGGAAACATCACGCAGAGCGAAGTGATGTTTGCGCTCCAAAGGTAGCTGTTCTTCACTGACATCCTCGAAATCAAGCTGACCGTCATGCTCACAGAGACTTCGTTGAAACAGTTGCCACTTCCTACCGCCCTGGCCTGATCCGCCTTGGTGGAGACGACTTTGTACTCTCAGTCTCTCTACCTGTTATCACGCTCTCCGAGTCCATTCCCCCGCGTGCTCTCATGGCCTGGGACCGCCGCCTCCTCTCGCGCTCCCAGCACCTCACGTTACTCATCTCCGGCTTCCACGGAGTCTATCCCGCCCTGGAGGCCGACGGCACCTACGCGCCCACTGCCGCGCGTTTCGGGACTAGCCTAACGTTTAAGGTTGGGCTTAGTGGGAAGTACAAGCCGAGCGAAGAGCATACGCGTGAGGTGGCGCGGAAGCATGGACTCATCACGCAGGACGCGGAAGACGAGGTGCGCCTTGAGGCAGAAAGGGCCGCGGCTGCTGCGACGATGCTGGCCGCCGGCCATGACGACGACCTGGATTGTGAGTCAGAGACATTACCCAGTGCTCCTGAGGCGATATTGGAGGAGGAGGACGCCGAGACAGATGCTGGAATGTTTGAGACATTTAGCTTGAGTAGCTCGATGGAGAGCCTATTGGATCAAGCATTCTTGAAGGTCGTGCAGCTCAGGCGAAAGTTCAGTCTTGGGTGGGCAGGAGCAGAGGTGCTCAATGCGGAGGTGGAGAAGTGCCAGATGTTGGATGCGGAAGTTCTTGGCATGAAGAAAGCAGTAGGATTTTATTTTGTCTTTGCATTGAGTCCATAATACTGACATTCCTCCCTTCTCTCTTCAGGAGATCCTTGCTGCTGATAAGGCGGAATCTAAGCTCGCGCGGAATACTATTCTTCCCCACGATCCTCTTGCTAGACTGGGCAAGGACGAGCCGATTAATTTGCCCCTGACGGCATTCTGCTACCTGATTCGTAGATTATCCGTAAGACGTTTTCTGTCGCTGGTTCACTCTAGGCAAGACTGACTTCTCTCGCAGCTCTGCACGCAGTACTGCCTTGTTTGCCACAATAAACTCAACACCGATTATGAGGCACTCAAGCCCTACGTCTGTGACTCTAAGCTGTGCGCATACCAGTACTACTCTCTCAACCGAGGCCCTTCTTTAGAGGTATGTCATCGACATTAATCTCCAGTAGTCGTCTTACCCTTCATTGACGTCTTTTACTTCTTCCTCAGTATGAGATTCTCCACAACCCGAGAACAGTTGACCTGCTAGTATCCCTGGCTTACGCATCAGCCGCAGAGGGGGCATTGGATGACCCGCTTCCATTAGGACTAGGATTGCGGGTGCCCCATCCTGGACCAGATTCTGTCTTATATTCACAACCAAATGTAGCATTTGGCATGGATCCTCAACACTCTGCTCAGCCCTCTGCTCCTCTGCCCAAGCCACCTGCTCAAGTAGGTGCCGATGGCCTCGTCGAGCTTGATGATTTGGAGATTCGCCAGGTCAGACTACCTGCATGTATATCGCGTAGCATTTCGAGCTAACTATTATCCATTTCTCAGATGAGAGTCGCCATTGCGCGGTTGATTGACAGCTTGCCTTCGGTCAGTTCTTCAAGCGTTTCACTACTTCTCGTGTCTTATAGACTGTTCATGTACGCTTAGGTCGAGGACATGAAGAAACATCTGTCCAGGAAAGTGAAGGCAGGCAAGTCGAAACCTAAGTTGAAAGACCTTGACCCATCGATTAGCCCAGCCGCATGGTCCATTCTACGGTGGTAAGTGCCGTTACTGGCTCCAATATTAGTTCTGTCTGTATTGATTTGTAGGTGTGTTGCCTCGTGTACCGCCCACTTGGAAGAAATTACCGCTGGAGAGGAGCTCATTCAGAATCTGGGTACGGAAATCGCGTCTTTTAGTCCCATAATTCTTGGATCTGAGGACCGTCTTGCCGGATTTAGATAACAATGTTAGACAATTCCGCCTTGCGGTTGGAGCACCAGATGCAGAGGCAAAATTCAAAGCAGCTACACTAGAGGCACAGAAGACGGACAAAAACGCCAAGAAGTTCCCAGTCTTATACGTATGATTTTTCCCTTATCTAATGCTCTCACTGTTTTGATATTCATGGAGGATATGATAGGCTTTTCACGGCTCGCCGCTCAAGAATTGGCATTCCGTGCGTTAGCTTTCAATTTAGATACATCTCCCTAACTGTGATATAGATCATTCGTCACGGTCTTTGGTTCAAAACTATTGCCCATGGGAGAGCATATGGGAATGGTGTGTAGTGGTGTATGATCTTGTACCTATCACGTCCTAATTCCGTTTGATAGGCGTCTACATGGCAAAGGATGCAGAGACTTCTATGGGCAGTTACGCCCAACCTGGCAGAGCAACTTGGAGAAAGAGTGTAATCATGCCAACGACTTGTACTGCCGTTGTTGAAGCTGTGAACCTACCGGCTCAATTCGTAAGCAGCAGTCCATACTATGTTGTCCAGCATACGCATTGGCTTATGTGGTAAGTTTTATCACTTGTCATACCTCTTCCTGTGTTTGATCTCAACTTTCTTTCAGCCGTTATCTCCTCGTAAGAGGTGTAGCCGATACTGGCGAGACGGACGCGAATGGGTCTCCGAAGAAAGGCAAAACAACTATGAAGGGTTCTATCCCTATGGTTAAACACGATCCTAAGTGTCCTGCTACTTTGGGTAGGCAGTCGATCGGAATTCCAGAACCATCTCATCAGGTCGAGAAGCTCCTAGAAGCTAGAAGGGCAGAATTCATACAGGAAGACCACGATGTCGAGGATATGGCCGTTTTTCAGACGAAACCGCCAGCGCCCTCCAAGTCATTTTCAAACCAGGATGCAGTCAAGGCGAACGACTCTGATGATGGCTACCGCGTTCCGTCATCTTCTGCCTCCAAGACTGCTGCTGCAAATGGGAAAGGAAAACCTCAGCAGAGGCCCAGAGACGACTGGAAACACGATCCGACATGGGTCGAGAAAGCTGTCGAGAACTTGATGCCTCCTCCAGTAATGGCATCTTCGAGTGCATCTGTCTCGGTCCAGCGTGAGCTGAAGAGCATGTTGAAGGAGCAGGATAACGCTGTCAACCTGAAGGAGTTGGGTTGGTACATGCCGCCTGACTTGATTGGGGACAATCTTTACCAATGGATTGTGGAGATGCATTCGTTTGACCCAGATCTTCCGATCGCGAAGGATTTGAAGGCAAAGTAAGTCACAGCGTATTACATCCCTTATGTCAACCGTTCATAGTTAACCCTTTCTCCATTTCACGTAGGAAACTGAACTCGATTATTTTCGAAATTCGGTTCCCGCCTACCTTCCCTATTGCCCCTCCGTTTTTCAGGATCCTGACTCCTCGATTCCTACCTTTCATTCAAGGTGGAGGAGGGCATGTTACAGGAGGCGAGTTGTTTGCTTATGACTCCAATTGCTTACTTACACGATCTCGCGTTACTCAGGTGGATCAATTTGCATGGATCTTCTGACTTCAGATGGTACGTGGTTTACATTGCTTATTCAGCATACTCGATGATCTTACGAGGTGTTTTCAGGATGGCTTCCAAGCTACAGGCAAGCCCTGTCTTTTATCTTTTACTTCAGTTTCATAATATCAGTCTTCCTATCCAGCATCCCTGCCGTACTTATGCAGATCAAGCTTGCCATTTCCAATTTGGATCCCAAACCCGCAAGACTCTCTAGGGACTGGGACAAGTAGGACTCGTTCCTTCGTTGAAATCCACACGATATGCTGACCTTTTTACAGACCATACGGCGTTTCGGAAGCTTTAGAGGGATACAAGAGGGCTGCAAATACCCATGGCTGGAAGGTCCGTGTATTACTCCTGCGTTCGAGCCTACTCATAATGGTTTACTGTAGGTTCCGGATGGCATCGATCATCTCGTACGCTAGTTTTAATATTGTATTTTAGTGTGTTTTTCAAGTCTCTTTCTTCCTCGCTGCCTACAATATGTATGTACCCAATCACCATCAGTTTGTATCATCATTCTCTTTGTATGTATTAGTATATTCTGGGGCCAATGTACACTACACCGTTCGCTAGTAATGCCTTACAATCCTGCTATCCGTCACGTGCAATCTTACCAAATGACCAAGATTGCATCCAAGCCCTTAAATACCTCCGCCGCGTAGATCTCCCGCGTGAATTATCTCCACGTTCATCATCTGTCATTCACAACGTCCAATGGTCTGTTAATTATTGAAGATTAGTATGCAGGCAACAGCCTTACCAGACACTTGACCTTTTCATCACTGCAGGCAGAAGTTCAGCCTACAAAGTCCGATGTATCAAGCTTACCGTCGGAAACCCTTGCATTTGCACACCGCATGTTCGAGGCGGCCCGTACAGGAGATTCTGAGATACTGCTAGCAGCGATCGATGCAGGACTTCCAGTGAATCTTACGAATGACAAAGGTGCGCATTTATTTACTGGGTTTAAGTTGTTCGTAGCATAAATATAGTTAACATGGCCGATAGGAAACACTTTGTTGATGCTAGCGGCTTACGCAGGGCATGCGGAGCTCACCAAGGAACTGCTCTCGCGTGGAGCTGATCCCAATCGCCTCAATGACTTGGGACAATCCATCATCGCAGGCGCCGTCTTCAAAGCCTACAATGAAGTTGTGTATGCACTCGCCGAGAAAGGTGCTGATCCTCGTCAAGGAACTCCGAACGCTATTCAAGCGGCCCACATGTTTGGCAGAAAGGACTTGATGGAGGTGCTAGGCACGAAAGAAGGTGACATCGGTGCGGAAGTTCCAACGCCGCCGAGTTTTATACCAACCTTGAACGGTTCAGGGTAATTTCTCAACCTGGTGTTTAGTCGACATATGTAGAAATATGGACACCCTACACGCCAAAATAAGTAACTCAAAAAATTATTCATAATCAAACTTACTCAAGAGTCAGATAACCTCTTCTGAAGGTACTTAGATGGCAAAAGGTCCCAGCTAATACTACACGTCCTGCGAGCCCTGTTCACCAGATCTTCGGAACCTAATTGACCAGATAGCCTCACTATGCCAATTTCACTGTGATTTGAAGTACGCTAGACAGATGTTCATGCAGTACCTGCAACGGGCTTGAGCGCGGATAGAAAGACAATGCAAAATGCAAAACCCGGGCCGGCTTCCCAATAGAGTCCGAAGCATTTGTCAAATGAGTGCAGATGAGACATACGATCATGTGACTGCCATCGTAATCTTATCGGGGCGATCTCCGTGCTGTGCCCTGACATAATTGGGTTGCCTCTCCTGTTCGTCTCTATCAACGCAGTCCGCACCCCCTTGTCTTTCTGATCACTTTCTCCCCCTTTCCTATACTTTGAATTCATAAGCTATGTCCTGGCAAGGTAGGAAAGCCCTGCAAGCTCGGTATTGATATTCACAGTGTAACCATCTCTACAGCATACGTCGATACCAATCTCGTTGGGACTGGGAAGATCAGCAGGGCTGCAATTCTTGGGCTGCAGGGTGGTGTATGGGCAACGAGCTCAGGATATACCGTGAGTTGAACGTCGTTACTATCCTGGGTGCATCTGAGCCGAGAGCCCGACAGTTGTCAGCAGAGGAACAGAAAGCGATCCTCGGGGCTTTCAAGAACCTAGATGCCGTGCAAAGCTCAGGTCTACGGCTTGCTGGGCAAAAGTACTTCACTCTTCGCACCGATACTCGGAGTATCTACCTGAAGAAGGCGGTACGTGTCTTATCTGTATGAATTCCTGCTGTGAATTGATCTATCGCGTGCCCCATCGCCAGGCCGATGGTGTTGTGATAGTCAAGACAAAGCAGGCTGTCCTTGTCGCTGAATACGTCGCCCCTATACAAGCAGCAGAGGCCACTCCCGTAGTGGAAGGTCTCGGCGATTATCTCATCTCCGTTGGTTATTAGATGCTTGGACTTTATGTAAGGGTTTAAGATTCGCGAAGCAAGCATAACTAGGAATGCCCATATGTATTTTATCATCACTCTGCTTTATCGTTGACCTGTGTTATGGACTAAATGAGGCCCGAGACTTAGCTCAGCATCGATTTCCAGCGATCTGCAAATAAGCTCTGCGATTTGACTGAGTGATTCATGATACTGCGTGAGTTCGCTATACGCCTTCCATCTCCACGTGCGGCACCGGTTGCGCCTCTGTCTCAGAGGTTCCGATCTATCATCGGTGACGGCGTTTGTCCTATTTACCAATAATCCATCACTATGAGTACAGGTCCTGATTGAAGACTCGTCGACGAAGCGAAACAGACCTTCTATGGTCCCATTATTCATCCCTACAGAACGCTCACGAAGCTGTTGTTACAGAATAAGCAGCGATGAACGGCCTCCAGCAGTTCTTCAACGACCCAGCCTCGAGCCACAGCAGGTAGCATAGTCTGAGCCACAGCTGAGTTGGGTGCCGATAGAGGTAGGAATGCTTTCCTGCTGCAGCCCACGCAAGTGCGAACGAAGGGGGTGGACAGTATGAATGTCGTGATTGAGCAGCGCGCTGAAGAAAGGGATATCAGAACATAAGCAACAGTAAGAACGAGAAACTGCCTTGAGACGTACCCCACGCATGCCCATTCGGACATACCGCCGTGGTGATATCTTGCAACGGTACTTCAACATGGCAAGCAGGGCAGACTTCGTTAAGCTCATTTGATATAGCATTCGAATCAGCGTCCCGCGGGATGAGGGGTTGTATGAGCAAGGATAGATGCTGTCCCTCTTGAGAGAGATCGGCTGGAGAACCTGGCAAGAGGGATTGGACCACCATCCGCAGGACGAAGGCTACGTCATTGGCTGTATCCAGAAGGGAAGTTGAAGGATTACTTTAGCAGGAATCAAGAGGCCCAAGTGCGACATACGTGTAAGAACGTCCACCACCGCTACAAGGTGTCGGATAATGGTTCGCAGAATCCTATGCGATATCGTATTCAACAGTGTCTGCGCCACGTTCCCACACTGCTCTCGCTTTTCCTCATTATCCGACAATTTCTGCGCATCGTAGGTCAGCCATCCTTCACCACACGCCTCAAGTAGAAAGAAAATAACCCACCCAAGAAAAATCTGCCAACGAAAGGCGCATCCTCAAAGATAAAACGATATCCCAGCCAAACAAGTGCCGCGTGAGGCTCTTCCTGAACTTCTGCCGCAGCACCTGCTTTAGCTCACCCTGCCACTTGGGGAATACGATGCTGGTCGAATGGTCTGAGTCAAGTTTGCGCCGCAAGATATATAGCAAGCGAGGAAGGAGGGTGTTGAGCTTCTGGGGGTTACGCAGGTGGACGAGATAGGGTCGGAGTAAATGTAAAGGTGCGAGACCTGAGCCTGAGAGGGCGAAGTAGGATTAGCGACATAATCGGGAGAGAGACGTGTGGGACGAACCTGCTTTGACGTTGTGCAGTAGATCGGAAAGATCGTTTATGAGTGCGTCGTCGTCGTCGTCTTCCCACATCTGCGCCACGACCAGCATGCTATTGTGTCGCGCATCGTGTTTGTAACTGAAGTCGGCTGGACGAGATGCCCTATAAAGCGGCTGATGAGCACCAGGGTGCCAACCGACATAAAGAAAAAGAAAAAAAAGGTATAACTCACTCGTGGATCCACACATACACCGCTCCCCCGTCGTATCCCAGAGCTCCTGTAGTCCGATTCACGTCGTCCTTATCCACATCCCCAGCTTCCGTCTTCACGAAGACCTCTCTCGCCACCTTAGACACCGTCTCCCTCGCGCTATCCTCATCTCCCACCAGGGAATCATCACCCTCATCCATCTCCGTATCGTCCTTCTTCGCAGCCCAGGACGGATCGCTGGAAAGATTATGCACGACGTGGAAGGAGCCGTCGAAGAGCGTTACGAGTAGCTTGTCGCTCCCTTGGACATAGTTGATACCAGATGCTGGGTGGAACGGAGCGGAGGCGATGGAGATCTTTTGAGTTTTCAATGGGAGAGAACGAGAGCCTGACCATGCTGATTCGGAGGAGGGGAACGACCAGAGGTGAACGATACCCGGCTTGCACCAAACTAGTATTTGCTGCAATTGGTCGTAAGCATGAAATGCAATAAGGAGAGAAAGTTTAACTCACTCTGTTTTCAGATGCTGTTACCCAGCTTAGAGCAGTAAGACCAGACTTGTCAGGTTGAGAAATCAGGTCAGGTAAATGCTCAAATTCAGCGTTTATCGAATATTCTGGACCAAATGGGTAATCTGATGGCGTATCTTGCAATGTCTGGGTGATTTTGACGAGGCCTATTGCGCCCTCAGAAGTGCCATACGCGACATACCCCTCACCTGCATAGATCGAGTCATAACTTAATTCAGGCTACTCGAATAAGAGGCAACTCACACTTTCCCGGTTCTACTAATCTCCACTGAGAGAATGCGACCTGAGTGATCCACTTATCGGCCACAGATATCGTATGAACGTGATCAACAGTTTGGTCGCCCTTATACCTATGTAGCTGCAATTAGTAACAATCCCTGGCTGAATATCTCACCTACGCACCTGAGGAAGATCAAGGACCCGGCTCGATTTCCAGCAATGAGAAGGGAGCCATTGAGATCTGAGGCAGGGAAGAGGCCGAAATCCGTCTGAGATGTCCAGGTTATGCCTATATATGTGTGTTAAAAGGTCTACATACCCTGTTATGAGGATAGCATGGTACGCACTGACGACTTGCGCTTTAAGAGTCTGAGCTGTCATGGTGCCTGTGCTGCTCGAAGATGAATATATTTCGATCAGGAAAGGTGTGAGGTCTAGGATCTGCCATCGATAAGAGAAGTAGTACGATAGAGCTAGGTCAATACACACCTTGTTCCATTCGCCTTTCACGCAATTCTTCGTCGCTGTCCATAAAGTAAAATCCATATTGGAGCTTAGAGCTGCTAAGATACATCTGCATGAAACTTTAGAATATGGCTTTGCATATTGATAAAAAGTGTAGTTACCCAGCTTCGGGGGACAAATTGCTCGGGGAGAAGGCCGCCGCCCACAAAGTCACGTCTATCGATCCCAGTGACGCGGCTCCCCATTCTGAAGGGAATTTTCAGACTCATACTTCCTGCGAAAAGATATTAATTCACCTTGTGAACATTCGGGCCATCTAAACGCTAAAGATTTGTCGAATTGGATGATTGTTCTAAACCAGCCTAGCGCCAGATGGTCTTCGCGGCTATCTCTGCTGAGAGAGGACTTGATTACAGAGCTATTGTCAAAGTTAATGCCATGATCTGGAGTCTGAATAAAAATGAGAAACAGGACAGCACTCAAGCTGTGAACCTCACCATTATGTACGCGGCTGTTTTCGCCGAAAAACAGAGTTGTCCGTCTGCTGACCATTGCAAACAGGTTATGGAAGGATACGAAGTCACAGTAGGGACATTAAGAACCGTAAGAATCGGAAGTGAAGTCATTTCAAAGCAGTCGGTGATGGAAACTGGGTGCTCTCAGAAGTTAAAATTCTGCCTAGATGAAGTCGCTTGAAATGAGAGTTGGGAAGACACGTTCCAGTGAAATGAGGGTGCCAGAAATCCCTTTAGCGAAATTTCCAAGAGTTATGTAAGATGAAAGTACTCAAGAATCCAGCATGTTGAGACGAAAATTGCCTCAAGAAGTCAAAACCCCAGTGGCTCTTAGTGACGGTTCGTGACGGAAAATCGCGATAGGCGCGACGGCATTATTTGGCTTTACCTTCAGGACCAAACAGCACAGCGTCTGATTTCCTCATTAGGAACATACGTACTCGCATATCTTATATGGACTCGGGGGTTACACAATGCTACTGAAAGCCAAAATTTGTGTCATACCAATGGAGAGGCAAGGAATTTAATTACCTGAAATTATAAATTATTTGATCATTGGCATTTTATTATTATTGACTTGTTCAAGTGAGTCATTACTTTTGAATTTTTCTTATTTGAACACTGATCTTTTTATCAGGAAACTGCTCTGTTACTCGTCATATTCCGCATTGCTCAAGGAATGGCATAGTATTTATTGTTAAGTCGATATAGCCTTTCTAAGCGAAGAGATTAACGAAATTCACAACTCAAGTTGTTTCCACCATTACTGCAAATTCCGTTGAACTTCAAAATCTAGGATCCAGTATAAGTATTGACTCAAAGGGAGACGTGCATCGCCACGGAATGTCTGGAGTCTGAATAAATTTGACTAGTGTCTATATTCTCTTTATTTAGGGACTTTATTTTTTGAGATAGTTTAGAGTTTAAATGAAGATAGTCTTTTCAATGGCATGCAGTGTTGGTTGAGTGAACAGAATATCGTTACCTGGAGATGTCTGAAGCTCTAGTTCTACTTCGCAAGCTAGTCACCACCGGCATACGAAAATGGCCCAGTCCGGCGCTAAGATTATTAAGTTCATCAGAAGCCTTGAAAGTGTAGCCAAACGATGTACCGGCAGCCTGAAGTATCTCAGTCCATTGTAGGTTTGATTTCTCGTTTCCGTCAGTTTGTTGAATGATTCTAATATGATTACAATTCACATAAAGTCATTCCATAATTTTCTGATAAGAATTTGCAAACACAAATACATTTCTTCTTGCAAGGTTAATTATGATGTCCAAAGTACATTAGTATCAGTGCCGTACCACTAAGTGAACAAGTAAATGAGATCAGGAAACAAAAAGTTAAAGAGATGGCAACTGCATACTAATAATAAATCGCGGAAAATCAATGCAACGGATTTCGTTATGCACCGATGGATCCCTCATTACTACTCTTCTCCGACAACCCCTGCTTCGTATCTTTTTCATCTTCAAGCACCTGTTCAACTGCAGGGCCAGTCGTCGTAACTGGGCCAGTGAACCGATGCCTTCCTCCATATATTGGGAAGAAATAGTACACTGTGCTGAGCAGCAGAATACCTCCTACAACAACAACCGAATAGTTCATTCCAGAAGCTGCTGGCCCGGGATTCGTAGGGAACATAAGAATTATGATCATGTAGGCCATAAAGACTAGAGCTGTACAAGCAACCGGAACACTCTATACAATAGTCAGACAGCACTAAGATTTGAGATTGCAAATTTCTCACCAGTATCCCGAGATCAAAAGGTCCTTTGGTAAACGACCTTCCGCCCAGTAAGCGGGCGGCAATGGGTACTGAAAATGAAATATATTGGCATACAATTCCCATAGTGAAGACTGCGCCGATGGTGACGGGTCCCGCAAAAGAAAGAAGTCCCAAAAGCATTGCCCCAAATGCACAGGTACAGACAGTTACAACTGGCGTTCCTGTGGTCTTATTAACGCAATAAAGAAAAGAAGACAGTGGAAGAGCTCCGTCGCGCGAAAACGCAAACATTTGGCGGGAAGCCGCAGTTAACTGGAAAAATTAAATTTAGTACTTGTATTGAACTGAAGCATGATACGCTTACGAGATTCATATCACTCATATTTCTATAAGACAATAGCCATTTGAACATTGGTAGAACGGAAGAGTGTGCGAACTTACAAAGTGATAATAATGAACGACCAGATAACGAGTGTCCCTTTCTGACCAAAGCTGTTGAATAGAATCTGCAATATAATGAGCATTTATTTCACCAGCTAGAGATATCTGGCATACGGTAGCAAAAGGTTGGCCAATTGGATCTGCCAAAATTGCACCCATATCGCTTCCCATATTAAACGCAACGGCGATATTGCAAGCTGTCAATGTAAAGTTAGCACCTCTGGAGAAACCGTGCTTTTAGATATATTTACCCCAACCCAGTAGACAACCCAGCAAGGTGGATATTACCATTGTACGAGGAACGGCAACGCTAGCATCCCGTACTTCCTCGCTGATGTGCACAGCCGAGTCAATTCCACCTATAACATGCTTAGTACACAATAAAGGCATTTCTTGTGTAGGAAACACTACCCATCGTCCATGCTGGAGCCAGAAAGGAAAGCATAAACGCAAATCCATTAGGCCATAAGGATACTAGACATGGGTAAGAATTTTAAATAAATGTGAAGATGATATTAGTACGAACAATTTTCGAAAGTTCCAAAAACAAACTTGGCTGGGTTCTTGAACTCTGATGGAGTCGAAATAGGGAAAGCAATGATCACGCCAATGAAGAGCCTATTCAAGTATATAAGCTTCAAATGTAATACAGGATAATGAAAAGAGGAGAACAAGATGTTTAGCCAGAGGTACACAGGCTGGAGTCGAGCAATGTATCGTGTCGGAAGACTCGCAAGAAGAGCGTGGAATGCCAGAAGGGCACAAAATACTCCACTGATCGTTTCCTGTCAATGAATGTCTAAAACCGAACAGAGAACAAGATAGCTCACAAGATATGTCCGTTGGTTGGGATATATGCTCCGTTTGTTCCAATAGTGACTGCAGAAAGAATAATAATTGAGGTGGCATAATCTGATCCAGAAACACCAGCCATATATCCCACTGTGTTAATGTCTGAGCAGGAAAAAAACAAGTCAACAATCAATATTTCTGCAGAGGAAAAGCGACTCAACACCCGACTGTCCACGCTATCAAGTTACGGTAGTGTGGAGGTGAATATTTATGAGTCCAATAGTACAGGCCACCCGACGTTGGAGCAGCTGAAGATAGTTCCGCTAATGCCAGCGCAATCATTACTAGAAAGAATGAGCACACGGCCCACTACTGATTACTATTAGCGAACTATGAAGGGTAATGATATGATCGTACGCACTCCCCAGACCATCGCAACTGGGCCACCATAAGGAATTGCATATATCAAAACAGCACTACAAGAGCATCAGGAAGGTAAGACCATCTACTATTTGAATGGGAATACTTTATAAACTTACGCAATAGACTGAACAACCCCGATTAGACTGAAACTAAGGCCCAGCAGTTGAGACCAACTGAAGTCGCGCTTGAGTTCCTGTTTGTAACCCAATGTTGCCAGTAATGCCTCATCGTTAGAGGTAGACATGTCTCTAAGTTATTGCAACTTGAACTTGAAAGTTCTGGATGAACTTGCTGCTCAAAGTATGTGTATAATCGCGACGCCTACCTGTCCCTGGTTGTGGGCGTATTATAGGATTCTTTTTGGTGCCATATGCTTGAGTTCAAAGCCCGTTCAAAGAACCTGGAATCTTGATGGTCATGGGTCTGTGGCATACGTTGCAAGGCACCCAGTGCCACAAATACTGATGCTGGTGGCGATCAGGCAATGTGGTTGCCGATTTCTGCCGGCTGAAAACCAAGACTGACGTAAGTTAAGAGAAGATCAAGACGGTCTCCAGATATTTCAGAAGCACCGTCACACTTAAATCCACACCCAACCTTGCATATTGCTGCACTATCGATGTCACTACTGTCCTTGGCATCTTCTAAATTGTGTGTCTGATATGGTGGAAAAGGCATGGAGTATACTTCCAAAGAGCTGTGTGCACCTAAGGAACCCAGTCATGCAGTACGCAAGTACCTTGGTCGACAGCAGACTTTCCAGACATGGCTTCCTTTGTCCCTATCCCAGACAACAATGGATAGGTGCAAAGCATTCACATTGCTGTGATAAGACACTACAGAAGCGATGAACGTTTGAATTCCAAAATGCGATTTCTAAATGCAGTTATTTAAGGCGACTGTTTTACAAGCTTGAAAATGCATCTTACTCTGTTGCTACTATCCCACGAATCCATTAGGAAGAATCAACGGTTGCACTGGCACCTGACCCGCACTACAGCCAAAACTCAACTATCTTCCTCTTTGTGTAGCTTACTGCTGGATCCGCTCTCGTCGTAGGTACTTTTCTTACTATCAATAGATATTGATTCTGGCATCAGAGGGTAGCTATTTACCCTCCTGTAGGATTGACAGAAGCTTCTCGCGATAATGTCTTATCACACCTTCTAGTCATTTTCGGATGGTCTAGATAGTACTGCGCAAGGGTTTTATCTTCTTCATTTTCCATCCGTCTAGAGTAGCAGCACGTTAGAAGACAATTCTAAATTTACTTGTCAAGAGATGATGTACGCTTGTGTTAAAATAACGTCCAAACAAGGGACAAAATGCTATAAGGGTGATAAACGAGTGAAGATACAAATAGTAATCTACCTCGTTTATAAGTAAATAAATGAAACAAACTGAGTGCGAATATACGAAACTAATACACCAATTAAGACAGGCAGTGCACCGCTCCGGCATTTGCTCCTTTCCTATCCGGGTAGCACGGCAAGCTCGCAATTATCTCCAACAGTTTGGATATCTTTCACAAGCCAGGGACTTCATCCACTCCATAAGTAAATCCCGCACTGGGACGCTACGTCGAGGTCGTCGACAGCCCTCTCATCTGCTGACAGTACCATAATTCCGCCAGGGTTGCTTTCTTCATTCTCGCAGCGATGGTTGTTCCGACCTCGCGTTCAGCATGGCTCAAGATCTCAATCACACTTACATTGCTCGTAACTGTTCTCATTATTATATTCACTTCTTTGTCTATGGTCCGCAAAATTGAATCCTCTGAAATATTGCTATTGAGTTCGTGGTCCATTTTTATGATTTGTAATATAAATCTTATTATAATAGCAGGACACACTCAACGAGTAAGGAAATGTGCTGCAAGATCCCGAGGGCTGTGAAAATGGTCCATGAATTGGTCCGGTGATACGAATAAATAAAAGAAGATGCAAATGGACGGGGGGAGCCCAGATGCCACCATATACTAATCTTTCTAGCGCCTCTTTCTCGAAGCAAAAATGCTGCCAGCACAGGGAGCATACGAAGATTTCGTCAAAGGGAATGAAGGGCATAATGCTGAAATCAATTCAATTTCTGGAGAAAATGGCAACTCCACAGAGCGTAGGATGCAGGTATTAAGGTGATGGTGTAGTTGTTGCAGGGTAATGTCATGAGTGAGATCGATAGAACTTGCGATATTCTTCAAGCGCAAATTGGACCATAATCGCGGCGTAGAAGCGCAGATATCCTACAGGTTGATAGGAGAACATCTCGGCCAGGATCTCGTTGGGCATAGATTGAACGTGGAATACCAGTGAGGCAATTGGATCAGTTTTCGGACATGGGGAACGTTTGTATTTGAAACATATGAAATTCTGACAACCACTAGTCGTTTGATAGACTAAATTTGCACCTAGAAAGCCAGCTATCAATTAGGTTTGAATCAGAACAGGTCTATAAGGAAAGAAGTTTTGTGAGCGCAAAGCGTTCAACAGGCAGTGACATTACTAGCGGTGGAAGCTGTTCGTAGACAATCTTCAGTTTTGACTTCCGATATATAACAGTTAAACTGTCCTTTTCAAGGTGATCAGCTCGTTTTTACTGGACGTCGACCAGAGACTAAGACTTTTAGAGTCATGTATGTTCTAGTAAAAGCAAAGTCTATGATCCATAAACGTAGCAAATGTTTGGCAGCGTCTCCGAGACTAAATAGCAGAAATAGCAGTGCGTAAGCGCTTGGGCCAGGCTTGACGTTGCTACTAATAAGCATTAGTAATAAGACCTGAATCAACATTGTACGTTCGGAGAGGATTGGTATAGGAGAGCCCTAGCCCTTTGAGGCACTTTGAGGTGGGCAGAACACGGGCGCTAGTACTGAATATCCCAAAACGGATGTAAAGCGCTGCCGGGATTATCCCGCAGTGCCACGATTCACCACGATGACCACACGGTGAGCACTCCTTCGAAGCATATCTCACCATCCAAGGCTCCTACACTGGTCATGGGTTAATGTTGCCGACCAATCGTTCTAGGACAATGATAGATTCAACGAAGTTCTACCGTTGTCAATAATAGCTCTCAAAGCTTCATAAAATGTGGCATGATTCTGAAAATATGATCGACCTCGGCTCCACTCCAAAATGAAGACGGTGGCCTTCTTCGCGTTGTCATCTTTCGTTTATATGGTTTCGGCAGCTCCGTCCAGTGATCTTGGCAAGGAATGCAAGGTCCTATTCGATGGAAGAGTTCCTCAGAAGATGACACCTGCGGATTTCGATAAAAATTCAAGTATATTTGACCATCAGTTTGTGCACGGTGAAAGTGGGCAATTTTCCGGAATCATCTGTGAAAACTGGTCCTGAATATTAGTTCTACAGATCAGACTTGGGCAGAAATTATCAAATTCCCGGCAGGAATCCAGCCCTCTATGGTATACTCTTCCGTACTCAATACACTGCTGATAAATGAACCTTTTGACATAGTTTGATCTACCTAAAGGTTCAAAACCTGTCGAAGTTACTATAAAGTAGGCTTTGGCGTCCAAAATCAGGTCTTTATAAAGGCGCTGAGATGTTCATAACTTCACTAGCGACCAGTCAATCTTCTTGCCGGGAGGAAATCCTCCTATGCCACAGTTCGGATTCAGGCGCTCAGAACTCATTCCTGCGACAAATAACGGAACAGACATCACCGTGCAGGGTACTACCACTTTTCATTGGTCTATTCGAAACGACCCCTTGCGTCCACTAAACTTCTCGCATGAATATCACGTATGTACATTTCTACTATTCGAACTATATGGAAACTGACTCCATTTTAGCCTGCATGGCATGAGACGGCAGATTTCAGTACTTCAGAAATAACTTTCCTTACTGGAAAGCCTTTCAATCAATCTTTCGATCCAACTGTACACGACCCGAAGACGTTCCGCCTCGCAGGAAGGCAGTCTAACAGCCCCGAGACGACCTTCTTCCAAACCCCTTTCGAGTTTGATGTCTGGCACAACTTTGCCGTGACCCTAGGGTGGACCTCCAAGTGCGTTGCCTCAAACTTTAGACTATTACTACTTGACAGTGCATATACTTACACTACTTTCCACAGCCTACTTACGGTGTACTATTCTAAAGGATACGCTCCGTTAAAAAAAGTCGCTGGACCAGTATTTAACGATAATTCCGGAGGAGGTCAATTCCACACTGGGGTTTTCAAGCTGCCCACGGGACCGTTGGGTATTGATGTGCTTCATGAAGGATTCCAAGAGTCCCATCTGAATGAGGGCCTTATTTTTGGCGGTATATTCATAGAAGACAGTTCGAATAGCTGCGTCACTACTTCTCCTTTGGCAATGTTTTGATAGGTGAAGAATTTTCTTCCACTTTCAATAAAAATATCATGGAAGAGATTTGTTTTTTTTGAACTTCAAGATGTGATTGAAAGTTAATTGTCAAGTTGTATCTATCGCATTTCAATGACCGTCGAAATGTGAAAATAAAGGGATCCCGCGCCCGCTCTGGTAGCCGGGTAGCTGATATCATCAGTGGCAGTCAAAGCTGACGATTCGGCATGATTCGTGTTTTGGTTCAGAAAGATTCACAGCATGATTCAGACGCCTGAATCGCCACTGAATCATGGGAGAGTCGAATCGTCGAAACACCTCTGGATACGTTTCGATAATCTGAGTTGCGGTTCGGATTCACCACACGTTGGATCAAGACGTAATATTCAGCAGAATCGTTTGCGATCGAAGAAAAACAGGGGGTGATCAAAACTAGCCAATTCGGATGACAATTCAGCGAAGAAAAGTCTCACTGAATCCTGCTCGAATCGTAGACTCCGACTGTCACTATTGTCAACCGATTTACTTACTGTATCAGAGAAAATTGGGGCTATTAAGTATTGTCCTCACTCAGAACAAAAGTATACTAATATGCGCCAACTTCCAGATATAGGTAACTTCATATAAATAGCTTATGGTACGTTAAAACCAGTCTGATACCCGTATTCAAGTAAATACAGTTAGGAATTGCCGACTCGGAGACGCAAGGCATACTCGCACGATGCACTGGCACACCAAACTTCGAACGGGGCCTAAATATGTCCTCCTAACATTCTTCACCGGCCCAGGAGTAGACGTGTAAGCGAAACAAGTTGGGCAAAAGTTAATGTTGCTGATCGTCGTTTCCCCAGGTAAGTTTCTGGAAAATATCACTATTCTTGTAGTCAAGACAATTTAGAAACGTTTCTCGCGCGGAGGGAAGTACTCGAAAGATATGAGGACAAATAGACGACCGAAGCAGATGTACCCCTTCCAGCGTGCGTTTTGATCGGGAGACAAAGCCTGCGAGTAAGAAAGAAATTCCAAGTTTACAGCTGGGTGGCATAATTTTGTACAAGTTCCGCAGATCTTCAAATACTTCAAAACCAGTGCATTCAATGTGTCGAAAAGCTGCATTACATGATATTGCCTGGAGGGTATGATATCAAGATCACGTAAGTAAGGAAGAAGTGTTGGTTCCCCTCGATCTTGATCCGACTTGCAAATAAACAGCCCAAGACGAGTGAGCTGCGAACCCGGCCGTTTAAAAAATTGAGGAAGCCATGGAAAATCCGCCATCGTGGGGTCAGCGAGCAGAGGCGTATCTTGGATGATCGTGGCATCCGCTGATATAAAAAAAAAGTGAAATGGTCCTGAGATCGAAACAGAGGAAGAGAGAGAAGTAAGGATTGTCTTCCTGCGCATGTGTTCCAACGCAATGTCATGAAAAGCCTAGCCGTGACCTTCATAATCCAAATGCAAGTTGGTCTATAACCGCGGCGTAGAGGCACAAAAATCGTGTCAGCGTCGACACACCATGCCAATATCTCATGTCGAGAACCGAGATGTGCAGATGCGGGCAGGTAAATAGGAGAAAATCTTTTCCAGAATCCCGTTGGGCAGAGACTGAATATCGAACTCGGACTTGGATGTCAATGGAGAGTTTCAGTGCATGTTAGCCAGCAGGGCTAGAAGTCGCTTCAAGATAGGGAAAAATATCCTCACCAGGGCAGAGGGATAGCTACGACACTGACTGGATCCAGTGAGCAGGCCTATAGTGAACAGCAATATGTGAGTGTGAAAGCATTCGAGAGGCGAGGTTATTGCTTACTGGAAATGACCCTACCTGGTAGTCGAGGCGTGGACACTGAACAGTTTGCGGGCCAACTTGTGGGCCAACTTTCAAGGTCTGGTGTATGAGTCATGGATCAACAGGTGCTTTATATACTACGGAATGTCTAACAAGATGAATGTGAAACTGACTCGGAGGTTGAACGTTGAACATTGAACAATGATCAAATATTTTCCATCGTCCCCGAGACCAAACATCGGGTCCCGGGATCCGGAGGTCCGTAATAGCCCAGAAGGCCAGCACACAAGGACGGGTAGCACCGTTAGTCTCGACACCAGCCGTTACAGGAAAAAAAGGCCGAGAATTACAACTCCACACTCTCCTTTTCGTTTTTCTCCACTGCCATAGGATTGAGCAAGTCTAATCGCATACTGCAAGGAATCTAATAAATCATTTCATCCTCACATTGACGTTGACAGTAAAAATTCTATATCGTACACAAAAAGAATTGACATCTGCGTCCATTTTACCCTAAGTCCCCTCTTCCTTGCCCCTTACCCAGCTCTAAAACTACTCAGAACACACGCCCGCAAATCTTACCCCAACCCCATCCACTCCGCTCCCGCCCTCCACAACATCATATCTTGTCCAATGCGCCCACGTCGAGTTGCTGTGCGGGTCGAGCAGGTTGCCGAAGCTCGCGAGGCTTTGGAGGGAGATGGTGTGCAGACGGGGGCGGCCTTGCGCGGGAGGCAGTGGAAGTGTATCCTGCGTCGCGTCGGGCATTGGAGTTGGAGGTGCGGAGGCTGGAGAAGAAGTTTCTGAGTCGAGCAGATGCCGTGCCAGATAAAGCGCACACGCCATTTCCTCCTCGTCAGGCCCAAAACACCCATCGCGCCCGTTTGCATGGAGGGTGAGCGCAAGGCTGAGGTGCCGCAGGTGGGTGAGGGGGGCAAGGGTGCGTGTCAGTGACTCCTGCGAGTATCGACGTCAGTTCGAGTCTACAAGAAGGGAAGTGACTCACCACATCCACCGCCTTTTCCCTCCTCTCATACATCTCTGTCCCAATTCTAAGGCTCTCCAGCCCCGGCAGCGCCTCCACCACTCCCCCCAAAATCTGCGTCGCCATCCCCTCCCTCAGCACCACCACCACTCCCTCCAAAATCTGCGTCGCCATCCCCTCCCTCAGCACCACCTCGAATCTCCTAATTCCCTGTCCCCTCCTTCCTTTTAGATTCCTAAGAACCTTCAGCGCACCCTGCACAGGCAATCCAGGGGCGCCGTATTTCTTCCCCTGACTCACGGACGGGAGGCAGAGGGTGTGCAGGTTCGTGGGTAAGGGTGTGGAGGGGTGGAAGAGCCAGTCGAAGAGGGAGGGGTTGGAGAGCATTAGTGATTGGAGTGCGGGGAAGAGCATGGGGAGGGAGAGGGAGGCGGAGGGGAGGAGGAGGAAGGGCGTGGGCGTTTGTGGGGAGGGGGTGAGGAGGAGATGTAGTTCGGTTAGACGCGGGGTGGATGGGAGACGCGTCAGGAGCCCGCCGCCTTCTTCGTTGTCACTGGGGAAAAGAGGCACCTCCCCGCGCAAAACAAGCTTCTCTAGTGCACCCCACTCCCACTCCCTCATCGCCGCACCAGCACCCCAATCCAACAACCCCACATCGATCTCCAAGCTCCTCACCCACCCCGGATCCACATTTGCTCTTAACAGCCCCCTTGCCGCCACCTGATCCAGGTCCTTCTCCTTCCACGCACGGAGGAGCCTTTCGTCCACAGGTAGTGTTAGAATGTGGTATTGCACAGCTGCCTTGCACAGCTTTGCTGTGCTTTACAGCCTCTTCACAGCACTGCTGTGTTCCACAGCTTCTACAC